>JAZGTH010000025.1:2357500-2577500 GCA_036877525.1 Chromobotia macracanthus
TTTAAATATATATTTTTTTTACTTTTTTGTAAAAAAAATTTTTTTTTACAGAGTGGCTGAAGACAAAGGGAAGAGTAATTTTGTTGTGCATAATATATAATATTTTAACTAATAAATTAAATCTGGGTTCACATAAAAAATTAAATTGAAATCTATTATTGCTGCTGAAATCTGTAACTATTTAAACATGACTCAGTAAAAATCTGCAGCCCCATATAGATTTAATCAGTCAAATAAAGATTTCAGCAGCCAAATCCATTCTCTCCACTGCAGGAATACTGCAGACTAACACATTAAGCAGCGCTGCTTCGGACACCTCCATCCTGACGCCAGCAGAGCGGCTCTTTGTAGACAAGTAAATCTTTGACTCGGCAGAAAATCTGGAACAATCAGTGTTATTCTTCACACGGCACTGATGTCTGTCTCTGAAGGGCCCCTGAATAGGCCCCAAGTTCCTGTGAGGCCCTTCATTTAAAGACATGCAGGACAGAGCTTTGGCATAGCTCTGCAGTGTATTGTGATGCTAAAGCAGAGCTGTAAGAATATACAGCTAATAGAGTGACCAGTGATAGATGGGTAAATGAATCAGGATTTCACATCTACAGCTAAGCTCATTTTAAGTTCCAAAGAGTGTAATTGTGTATGTCTGTATGTGTTTTTGTGCAAATGCGTGTGTGTGTATGTTAAGTCGAGACACAGTGTCTCCCTTAATTTACATTCAAAACCTCCAATACAAGCATACAGCCTTCAAGGTTTCAAAAGCGATTGAAGCCCTGCTTGTGGATGAAGGGCATGCAGACATTCTGCTGTGTAGCGTCTTTTATTGCTAACACAAGGGTGTGAGTGGAACATTATTCAATGCTCAATGTGACCTGATAGCAATAAAGTAAAATAATTAGCGAGGCTGCGGCGTGCACAAATTTCCCATCGGGGCAGAAGAACCAAAAATGTATTTTGTAACGGCATTTAAACTTTTTTACAGAATGAATATTAAATTGTTTATTAAATAAATCTCTGCCTATATTTCATTAGAGAGTTTGACATTGTGTGACAAATGACAGAAAGTGATTTCTCAGCTGTTACCACGCAACCCACCAAAGCCATTTGGCCTCTAACTAAAGGTTGGTATATCTAGAGCTTGTGTCACCTCAACAAAACAAATGTGCTGAACAGGCTTAATTCTTATTATGTCAGTCACCCTTTTAATGCATGAAGTTATAACTACATCTGTCTGGATCTAACTGATGCTGTCTGTCATATGCAGCCTAAAGGGCCAACAGGGACAGAAGCTCATACAGGACACTGATACTCTGGCACTGCCTGTTTTCAGGTGTCATAAGAAACCATGCAGGCGTTCTAATAACATAGCGATACATTTCAAACAACACCTACAGATTTAATTCTCACATTTCTGTTTTTCTCTCTCGTACTCGTACTCATTTTACAGAGAGAAAAATCAAACTCATATTGTTTAAATGACTAGCACTGTCCTGTGATTCTTTCTTTATTAGCTAGATGCCCTCGTGAAAACTCTCATACACACATACTCTCCTCTCACTAGTGTTTTGTGTGGAGTTTGGATCACCACCCCCAGGGACCTGTGTTCTGGTTTAGATTTCTCCATTGTGAGGAGCAGCTTAGCAGTCCGTTTCCATGTCGACTGATGTCTTTATTCCCTCAGGAATCCGGAGTGACCCGGGCATTGGCCAAGTCTCCACCACTGCTCAACCACAACAATTAGTTACTTGTCATACACAATGAGCAGGAGGTCTTGAGAAGACTGAATCTAGCGGGTCTGAAAGCCTCTTCAGATCCTCAAATCATTCCCATCAAGCATTCCTGGGATATAAGTATGTTTGTCCTCTGGGGACGCGAGCAGGGTGAAGGCGCATTCACTGTGAAGACTCAAAAGACACAGCTTCTGTCCCCCAGTAAATAATCGATCAATTAGCATTTAATTCCACAGGGTATCATTAGCTGTACTGTATTTCTAAATCTATTACACAATGATGACTCAATACATCATGGATAGGCCACAGACATGTTCACATTTTTTAGAAAGCGAGATGAACTTAAGTTGATGAATGATGCTTACACTTTGAATTGACAGACAAATTGTTCTGCAGTTACATTGTTGATATAGAATGATACTTTACAAATAACATTCATTAACTGATGCAACATGTTTTCCATTTATGCATCCAATGGTATTTGTAGATATTTTAATCATGAACAATTTACTATGTATAGTAGTCATAAAGCCTTCATCACCCACTGGATGCACATCAAAAGTGCATATATGCACTGACAACCTCTAGATCTTAGTGACATTTATATGAAATAACCTAACCCTGGATCATAACCTGAGAGTGGGTTGCTATTGGTCCTTACATATCCTGAACATGACCTCGGTTTCTGGAACTGAAAATTGAGATTGTCCACGTACTCCTAATTGTAAATGTCACATAAACTGCTTTCTAGAAATAACCCCCAGGGAACGTTTGCACCCAATACCTGTGTAAACAAACACCAATTTTTAAACGGCACTTATTTTTTTAAATGATTACCATTTCCAGATTCTGCAAGGCGTATGTAAACCTTTGGCTGCAAATATGTACATATTCATATATACACATACACAGTTTATGTACAAAGAATAAACTTTACTAACACAGGCTGCATGCCAACAAGTTTGTGTAGTGTACATTTTACAAACACACAACACAAACACAATTTATGTACATGGCATCTGCATTCCTTTCCAGATCTTCAGCTTGTTATTTGAACTGAATCATTTTCCGGTTTCATCTTTTTTAGGTGCTGTTAAACAGTCGGGATCATATGAGAATGTCTACTAGCAGCAGTTACTATGGCAATCACACAGATAGTGGCTTTAGGTGTTAAGTTTTTGATTCAGGTTCTTGCACAGGATGAGCGTAAGAAGGGCTTTGGATATCCCTTATTCTGTGTTTGTCATCTCAAACATAAGCACGATTTATTTTAATTCTGGAGACGGGTGATGAGAAGTCGATAATGTAAGACTTTGAGAGTCTGTGAGTAAATGCATTCAATACCGAATATTCTCTCACCGAATCAGACACCTGCATATATAATAAACACATTTACCAAGACGTTTTAAAATTATACTAAGAGAAACGCAGTCCATGTCCTACAGTAGACAAATCACACTTCACTCTTAGCTGCGGCAGGAAAAACACTTTACATTTGTTTACAGTTCTTAAACATTTAACACTGTGTCTAATGAAAGGCTATTATGGGAAACATCAATAATTGTCACAATGGAACGGGCACCTAAAATTTTGATGTTTGTTTCGTAAGAGTTAATATATTTCTGGTTTTAGGCGTAAACACTTAATATCCTGCCATTTTGCTTCTTTAATGTCTTTAAGAATATTTAGTTATTGTACAGGAAAGACACAAATACCAAGCCTGAAGATTTTATTCAGTACAGAAATGACACAATTCACTTTTAAACCATCACACAGATGTCTTGACAGGTGTCATAGTTACTCACAGTCCTTAACTTAATACAGAGTACTGAAGTCTCTTCAGGTCACCATCAGACCTTCAGCCGAACCCACATGAGCCCTGCAGATCATCAGCCAAACGTGACACCTGATAAACTCAAATCATTCTCCATACATACCCCCATTCTTGACAGGTCTTCTTGGGGACTTAAATTTATTACAGTTTAAAAGGAACAACTGATAAGGGGAGATGTTGTACACAACTGTAGAAAAGTGGATAAAACTACACATGCAAAGACCTAAGCAGTCCAAAACAAAACTAGATAAGTCTGTGTGCGTAGCATGTTTTATGCACTGATTAGTCTCCGATTGACAACAGATGGCAGTGAGAGAGAGAGAGTGGCGAGTGAGAGCCTGGTGAGGGAATAACAAAAGCTTTATATAAATTTTAAAACATAAAATTGTAAAAACACTACAGAGAGACACACCCAAACCAGAGGACATCCCCGGGAAGAGAGAGATCTGGGCCAGAGTCATAGAGGAGATTTAACCAAACACAATCTAAGCCATTTGCTTGAATACACATACACACAAAGATGTATAGAACAGAGCAGGATTATATTTCTGGGTCTGCTGTTGAGAGGCGAGTGTTGAGTTACTGTCTTTTGTTGAAGGTCTCCATTTAGATCAGCTCAAAAAAAAAATTAACCACACCCACATTAAACATAAGAGCTTTTAGTCAAGACTTCTGTTAATGAGGTAAACTATAACACAACCGCCATTATAGTGAACGATTCTAACATTATAGTCCACAACTACAGCCATATAGATGGACTTGAACATCTGCAGTGGTACTTGCTGCTGTATACACACCAACTTCTCCAGAAAGTTTGTTAGGCATACTGGAAAAGAAGCAAGTGTTTGCAATTTGAGGGTGATGGAGATGTTGGTGATTGAATTCTGTGTGGAAAAAATGTTCACACAGTTTTGACTAGATTTGCATTGTAAACTCTGTGCCGATTCAAACCAGACTCACTTTTAATACACACAGAGAAAAGGTGGAAAGCAGGAATGGGGCTGAGGATGTCCAGCACAGCACACAAAGGACCAGAGCAGAGGCGAAAGAAAATCACTAACCTTACCAGACTCTGTGGAAGGAAGCAGGGAGAAGGATGAGGTTTCAGCAGGGTGACTTGGAGGGAAGGTGCAACACAGTGGCTTGATGTAACTGCTGATGATGGTGGAGGAATAGATGTGGGATACCGAGGGATTAGAAGATGGCCTTCCAGTTTTCAAAATATTGTGGTGTATATAAGCAGCTATCTAACTACCTCCAGCAACAATATAACATCAATAATAACAGACAAACAATTAAAAGAAAAATCACTAGGTCACTAGACTAATCAGCAGTAACAAGACTCACAAGCGAATAATCAGGAAGGGGAATCAGAACAAAATAATACACAAAACAGCAAAAATAAGTGCAACAAAACAAGCAGACATAACACTTCTCTGATTATCTAATAGGCCCACACAGGCCAGACTCAGACACAACAACAACAACAACAACAACAACAACAACAACAACAACAACAACAACAACAACAACAACAACAACAACAACAACAACAACAACAACAACAACAACAACAACAACAAATTAGCACAGGACAGCAAACATAAAGGAACGACGGACGTTAACAAGGGAAGGCAGGTGATGGGAGTAAACTAATAATTGGATAATTAACAGGGAAACAAAGGGGAGGGGCCAAGACTCATGACAGGAAAGCAGATGGCACACTGAAACAAACAAGAGCCATGTGCTTCCAGCACAGAACGCAGGACAGAAGAGTATGTAGCGATTAAGAAACACAAGAACGTACAGATCACATAAAACTCAGGGCATGGGTTTAGATTCTGACACCATGAACAGGTCAGGATTCAAATGCCATGTTCTGACAAAACATAAAACATGAACTTAACACATGGAGCATAAGTCAGTCAATGTACAAGTGGTGGAATCCAGACTCCATGCAACACAAAACATAAGACAAATTTTTGCTTTGTTTTAGGAGAAGTGAAATAGCACGTAGGACAGATTTGAAATGCCATTTGTGTCTGCTTCCTCGTGGCACTAGAAAACAGAACTTGTGGATTCATCAGCGGATAGAAGTGAAAACGCTGGCTATGTGCATCATCTTTTCAAACAGCTTTAGACTAAAATGAAAGTTCTGTCATTATTTAGTCACCCTTACATAGTACTGAAATGCTGCACTTTATATGAGCTAATGCAACTCTTGTCACACAGTGTAAAGTTCATAGTGACAACGGATGCACCATCATACATCTTGTGATCTTTTATTGTTAGGGTTATTCTTATTTGTTAGGGTTAGGCAGCCATACAGTAGGTTTGTGTAAGGAGTCGACCAAAACAATTATTCCTGGATTATCCTGCTTGTTTGTTTTTCTTTGTTGTATGTCTAGCGCAATATAAAGATTCTTTGACTTTTGTGTGCCAGTAACAGCACATGAGTTTCGAATGACATGAGGGTGAGTAAATACTAACAGATTTTGTTTAGTACCCAAACCAAGAAACGCCCTAATTACTTTCTGAATAAATAAAAGTACAATATGTTAATGATATGTAACAATGCTCAAAGTTAATACAACTGGTTTGAGACTAAAAACCATACACAAATATAAATGACAATCTTTAAAAGGTAACTTGTGACACAAACAACTGATATCATTTCATATTTCCTTCAGATGTAATCAAACCAGCTGACACATCATTCTCTTCTCCCTGTAATATCTTCATCTCACCGCAGTCCAGCCTCAGGCATCACCATGGAAACCGCATCACTGTCAGTTCATCACTGGGAAAAGAGGGATGTATAGGTTTACTCTATACTTTTAGTGCCTTTATAAATATAACAAATGCTCGTTTTGTACATGCTCCATTAACATAAACCTGTGTTGAATCTCTGCGTCCTCTCATTATCACAAGCACGAATGACTCGACGTGTAACAGAGTGTTAGTTTATACAGGAATAAGGATAAATAAATCAGACGGATAAATAAATCAGACGGATAAATAAATCAGATGGATAAATAAATCAGATAATAAAACAGACTGTAAGCATTGATCTGTTCTGTGTGTTATCTTTAACACAAACCTCGTCAGTACACACGACAGGAAGACTCGTTCACAAGTCATTTACAGCATGTTGTTCTGTTGATGTAGTCGTAAAATTATTCTTTTATTATATCGTTTCATTTCTTTAATGGAAGAAAAACACGCTCGTGTTCTCGCGTCTCTATTGTTCGCGTCGGGCTCGCGTTTTAAGACGCGCCCGTTTTCGGGAGCACGGCCTCCGATTGGCCGGTTTATATTTAAGCCGCGCCCCCTTTTTCGGAGTCCATCCCGATTGGGCGGCTGCGGCCGGGGTGACGTCACCCATTCATGTGTGCGGCGGGGCGTCGGACGCGCGTCTGATTGTCGACGCGGAGCGTTTCTCCATTTTCTGCGCCGTCGGTAGCGGCTCGAACCGGGACGTGTTCAATCTTTCCGCTGTCTGCCCGCCGTTCACCGGCCGTCTGTACCGGGCTGCACGTCCGCCGCGTCCTGCGCTGACTCCAGGCTGCTGCTCGAGCGGGAGCGTTTGACTGCAGAAGAGGCTCGTCGCTCTTTGTTCTGTTCTGGGATCTGTTGAGCTCTTTGTTGGAGTGAAAGCATGGGAGCGCAATCCTCCAAGACGAAGGGAGAGACCGCGGCAGAAAAGCCCGGAGAGGCTGCAGCTTCACCCGCTAAAGCCAACGGGCAGGTACCCAGATACCCGGAGCTTTATTAATTCATCACTTTATTCATTATGAGTTTATTCACTCATCAGTTTTATTCCTTCATCAGTTTATTCATTATGAGTTTATGCATTCATCTGTTTATTCCTTCATCAGTTTATGCATTCATCTGTTTATTCCTTCATCAGTTTATTCATTATGAGTTTATGCATTCATCTGTTTATTCCTTCATCAGTTTATTCATTATGAGTTTATGCATTCATCTGTTTATTCCTTCATCAGTTTATTCATTATGAGTTTATGCATTCATCAGTTTATTCATTTGTCTGGTTTAGTTTCCTACGCTCCGGATATATCAGAGACTTTATGTAGGATTGGGTTAACCCGTAAATAAAATCATGTAGTCTGTGTTTGGTTATTTGGTCTTCTGTTTGGGCGTTTTTATCTCGGGTTTTGCAGGGAAATAAATGGCTGATTGTTGGAGTAACAATGACCCGCCACGCCTTTGGTCACAGATGCTCCACAGACGATTCACCGTCACAATTAAGCTGCTTCATGCTTCATTAAGTGCCGCAAAAAATGAGTGCATTACCGGAGAGCAGAGATGGACCTTTTTATACGTGTGATAATGTGACTGCTGAAGGTTGCATTGAATATTTAAAGGTTTGATGCTCTGTGATAAATGCAGATCAGCTTCTGGCATCCGCTTGTTTTTTTGGCGCTTCGGTTGTTCAGAGATGGAGACGCGGCGCCTCCTGGTGGTCAACACTGTGTAATGCATCACATCTCATCTGCGCATGACTGGGGCCGTAAAAACTAAACACATTATTATAATTTTATTATAATTATGATTTTTATAAAACATCATGTGATGTAACCAAAGCGTGATATCGTCGTCTAAGTGAAATATCTCTCAGAGAAGTGCGTGAGAGATCCTTATACCTACTCATTGTTTGGATCTAGAAGTTGGTCTCTGCTGCCCCCTGTGGCGTGTTGAGGTAGTGCCAGTGTTGATTACATGTCAGGTTGAGTAATATCTGTGTGTTTTGCTTTAGGAAAATGGTCATGTAAAGGTGAATGGAGACGCGTCTCCAGCGGCTGCTGAGGGAAAAGAGGAGGTCCAAGCTAATGGCAGTGCGGCAGCGGAGGAGGCACCAAAAGAAGAGGGAGAGAATGCCGAGGCATCTCCTGCAGAAAAGCCCGCGGAGGAGGAGAAGACGAACACGGAGGCAGTGGCTTCCGCTGAAGAAGAGGCTGGGAAAGCTGAGGACGGTGCCACTCCCTCCACAAGCAATGAGACCCCCAAGAAAAAGAAAAAGCGTTTCTCCTTTAAGAAATCCTTCAAGTTAAGCGGCTTTTCTTTTAAGAAAACCAAGAAGGAGACAGGAGAAGGAGAGGGTGGTGTGGAGGCAACTGCAGTGACCGGTGAGGAGGCCAAAACAGAGGAAGCTGAAACTGCTGAGGGTGATGCTTCTCAAGAGGAGGCCAAACCAGCAGAGGAGGCAGCACCTGCGACAAGCAGTCCCACTGAAGCCAAACCTGAGGAGACGCCAGTGGAGAAACCAGCCGAAGAGACCATTGAGGAGGTGAAGCCCTCGGAGCCAGCGGTGACCGAGCCCGCTGCTTCCCAAAACGAAGCACCTGCAGCAGAGGAAGCTGCTCCCGCCGCACAGGAAGTGGAATCCAGTCCAGCAGCCCCTGCGGAATCCACTGCAGAGTAACACACACAACACACACCAACAGAAAACGTGGAGAAAAAGAAAAAAAAGATAATCAAAGAACATTTCCGTGTTACACGGTGGAGTGGTGCCTGGGCAGGAGGCTCTGGAGAACTTTCTGCAACCAGGGATATTTTAAAGCTTTTTTGTTTTTTTAATTCCCCCTCCACACAACCTGTCTCACTCCACCCTTGTGGTCATTTCTGAAGCTGTGAGGTGGGTGGCTGTGTTGAATAATACAGAAAAAGAAACATCATCTTATCTGCCGTATATTTTTTGCATCAGTATTACCTGTTTTTATTTTTGCATTTTTTTATACAAACAAAATGTAAACTTGTTAAAATTGTATGGACATGGGGTGGAATAAAGGGAGATGGGTCACGGAGGGGGGGCTTGGGGAAAAGGGAGTTTTTTTTAAGGTTGGCACTTTGGTGCCTCAGAATTACACCACAGATAAAGAGTGGTCCAAAAACAGAACAACCAACAATTTGTGTACCACAGTTTACAACACTACAGTCAAATTATTTTTACTCTGAAAACATGCCAATATAATTCCCAAGGCTAGGTTTAGGCTTCTCTTTAGCTGTAACAGTCAGTAATTTCAGTAGGAAAACAATTTGTATAGGCTTTACAGTTTCTTGCAGACTCTGATCTTATTGAAGTGTAAGTATGTATAGGAGGGTGTTTTAACTGTGATTATTGTACAAATGAAATCTTGATCTCAAGAAGCACACGCAGCTCTTCTACCACCAAGCTCATTTTGTAAGATAATGACATCCTGAGAAGCAATTTTTGAACTCAAACCAAGCTGTGACGTGACCTGGTTCCTGTTTATATACTGTGGTTAGTTTTGATTACAACGGATGCTTTTTTCAGTAGTCTTTGACAAAATTAAGGAATCTATCAGATGCAATGTTTGTGTAGCATCTTTTCTTTGTAAATACTGGAGAAGCTTTGACCTGTTTGGTTTGGAGATGGAATGTAACTTTGCTTACAAAATTGCTATTAAACTCCTCTGCTGAAGGTGTTCTAACTTTCTGTGAGCACACTAAAAGTAAATAAATGTGAACAAAATTTGAATTGTTTGTCTGTTCTTTATTGGTGTCCCACACCCCCTTCCCATCGTGCTACGTTTCTCAAGAAATGAGCAGCCAAATTTAGGCAAGATTCATATGAGCCTCATCCGTCAGATTGGGGCTTTAAAACCTCATGAAACTATATTGTGTACATTACTGAAACGCTGCACGAAACTGCATTATGCAACAATACACATTTCAAAGAGTCATGTGATCTCACCAGGCTTCAGTGGATGGTGTGGCATTCATTTATCATCTGGGAAAAAATGGTTGTTTTGCATTATTGCTTTTATTTTTTTAGGGAAAAAATGTCAACTCTCAGCACCTAATCAATCGAATAAAAAAAAAGAGACGTTTCATACACACTGAAAATGGATGCTACTTTCGGAAATGTAGCAGGTGAACTTTTGGCCCCATGAAGTTTCTGAACGGTGAATCCTGACAGCAAATGTTCTTTGTTGTGGAGCGCAGTGAAAGAAAATGATTTGCAGCAGAGGTTCTCAATTAGCACTTCTTTACCCAGCAATCTTCTGATTATCAGTTTTAACTGCAGCCCATTTGTGAAAAGTGAGTTTACAGTCTGAGGCTGTTCTGCATGTGTTCTGTCAGGGGAAGTGGAGAGATTCAGTTTACTGCCTGTTGAGCTCACTGCTTTTAGACCAAATCATCCATCACATGCATCTGCCAACAGAAGCTTCCTCACTGCTGTCCAGCAGAATACATTTAATGCAAGACTCGAACGAGCTTCTCTTTCACCGGGTTTTAAAGCTTTATCGGCTTGAACTGCTATAATCTATTAAAAGCATCCCTATAGTAATTTTGTATTGACTCTACTGCTTTACTGGTCTGATATGTCAATAACTAGCACTGCTAGTGGTGTACAGATTATGCGCTTTAGCTTGCCATTGACATTTTCAAACATTCACTTGGGAATCAGGGAAAATTGGCATTTTACATATAAAGGCATTCTTTACATATAAAAGCAAGATTATTTAGCAAGGAGACCTCAGGCTACTCACATAGGCCCTACAGGTCTCTTCATTATGGTAAATGTCAAATGGCAAGACCTACTACAAGAGTTACATAGCTGCACCACCCAGAGTACTCCAAGATCAAGTTCACACATACCCAGACAGCCAGACAGAAGGAGATGTGATGAGAGCGTGAAAGAGAGCAAACAGTGAGCCTGTCATGGACTGCTCGTCTAATCAGGGCGTTTGCTGCCTACAGCCCAAGATGTTGTGTGACAATAAATCATGCATACAGCACCCTATAGAACATACTATGTGCTCTGTGAACTACTAAGTGGTGTTCTAGTAATACGTATAACCAGTTGTTCAGTTACATTAGCTGAACTAGCTGTTCACTCGTGTTGTTGACTGTAAAACAGCTTTTGACTCAGTTTGCTGTATTAGTGTACAAATAAATGTGCACTAATAACAAATGCAGATTTCCTTCCTCATAGTCAGAAAATGAGCAATAAAACTTGAGTTTTTATGCGTGTGAAGGGCTTGTAAAAACTCAGCAAACACTTCTTGCTGATTCCCTCAACCATGTGTTGCTTGTGGCACAATTGACAAGGCATAGATATACTTAAACTTCGCCCCCTGCGAAGAGTGCCAGTCCAAAGGACATCAGATCCAGATTAAAACAGCAAATCTGTCTAGCGGTGCACTGACTGACGTATGATCTTTCTTCATTTCTGTCTTATTCTTTTCATTTTAAAAACAAAACGCTTTCATATTGTTGGTGCCATATATTTTTGCCTTTTTTAAAAAATAATTTCTATGTAAAGCAATCTGAACTGTGTGTGCATTTCCGTTGTGTATGAAATGTGCTAAATAAAAACCTGCCTTATTGATAAGAGACTTCAGCACATACTATAAAACAACTTTAATATTGAAATACAAAATATCAAAATTGAAACATAGGAAATCAATGTTATTGCAACGTCCACATTATCCTTTAAAACATTTAATTACAAAACAGACTTTATTCCATTACTTTACTCCTAAAAATAGACAGATGGCACTGACAGAACTGTGAAACAGGTTAGACATTTGGGGAGTTGGAATAAAGGTCAGGGATTTCTACCCTGTTTCTGGAGAGCCACCACCCTGCAGAGTTTAGCTGTCGAAGTTGAACCAGTAAAACACGGTTTGGATTTGGTTTAATTGGGACTGGAGCTATTCTCTGTGGAAGAGTGGGACTCCAGGATCAGGACTGCTACAGGTCACAGTAACACAATGACAAATACTCATCAACACAGGGTAATAAATATAATGCTAGAAGAGCAAAGAAAGGGTGAAGCAATGATCTCTGCTGTGAAGACCTGAGTGAACGTGTCTGTGTGTGTGTGTGCTCATCTTGGATGTTTCAGGCACAGCTCGTCTGCTCAGTCTTCACTCTGGAAATTGAAACCCATGTTACAAATCAGTCAAATTAGGCAGATGTGTGAACAGTTTATGTGATATGTGCACATCCTCCAAACCCTTGACAGAATTCACACCATCTAACCAATCAATGACCCCTCTTGTCATTTGTGATTACTGAAACTACAAAAGGACAATATTCTCAGTGTTTTCTTCATTTACATATTCTCACATTCCAGCCTTCATGCTTTCAAACGTGCAAACAACTAAACTACAGCCATATTTAAACACACAAAGCATCACAGCAATATCTGTAGGGTTAGTAAAACGCACAGAACAATTTACTAAGTTGTTCACACATTGCTCACAATGTGAGATTACAAAGGTGCTTTTACTGTAGAAGCACTGTTACCATGGAAACAAGAATCACAGCAACAGAGGCTATCAGTGACCATCCACTCTTATAAAACACTGAGAATGATTGTTCTCAGATTGTAGTCATTGTTCTTCAACGCTTTCAAACTACTGATATTTTGCATATGTTTGAATATTTTAAAATACACAAATACTTATGTCAATAATTTATTTTAGAGCCTTATGATGTTTAATGGAAATGTTTAATGGTTAGTAGTTAAGGTTAATGGTTAGTAGTACTTAAATAGTAGTTAAGGCTGCCAGCATGGCTGGGAAATGTTTTAATTTTTCCACTTTAAAATTAAAATATAATTAGAATTGTGTAACTATTTAAGTCATAATTCCAGAATCAGAGTTTGGATATTCAAATCAACGTTGTCTCAAGTCCACAAGAGAGTGTGACAAATAAATGAAACAAACGGCAAATTAGTTATTTAACAAGCGTTCATTCTATTATGCATAAACATGCATAAAATGCTTTTTTTTTTACCTTTTTTGTATCAGCCTTTTCTGTGTTTTCCTCCTCCTTTTCCTCTAAATTATAAAACAAAGCCTGTGATGAAACAGTTATTTCACACTAGAATACAGTGCAGTAGCTTTTTAAGGGGCACATGCAGTTCAGTGGTGATACTGAAAACCACACAGCTGAAGAAGCTCTCACCAGGTTTCTTCTCGTCTGACTCTTTCTTGTCCTCCTCCACACGTGCTCTTTTGGCTGCTTTCTTGTGACTGGCTGTGTTCCTGCGTCCGCCCTCACCTTCATCTTCAGAGTCCGAAAACTCTTCATCACAGGCAATTCTCTTATCAGAGGCCCGGACTGAACGTGAACACACACCCAACAGTGGAGACATTCAGAGACATGTATGACTGCCCTGCATAATCTCTTTATGTTTTATATACAGCTCTATGGACCAGGATTCTGGACCAGTTCTGGTGACTTCACAGTGGGTTTGGCTAACCACATGACAAAAGGAGATAAGCATCCATCTGGATAAGCATACAAGCATGACTGATCTAGAGCTTACTGGACGTGCGTTTATTTGGGTCCTCTGTGTCTTCATCTACGGCGTCATCTGGAATACTGTCTTCTGGAATTGCCTGCATCTGGACACCAGGAGCATGAGGAAGCATTCGCAAGTTCTCAAACAAACGCTGCCTGAAAGAACAGAGCAAACACACTCAGACAACTGAACAAACAAACAACAACTGGTCAACAAAAGGGAATCAAATTATTCCTGATCTTTTGACATAAGAACTCATTTTCTGATGTGCTGTTTCGAAACATTTCAATGTATATATTGCTTTTCAAAATACACTTTGACTTGAATATCCGCTTTCTGTCAGCAAATCACTGTTGGTGTATGAAAGCAACACATACTTGATCTTGTCCATGTACTCCTGTGTGTTCTGATTGGTCATGTTGGAGGGACTGATGTGCAGTTTAAAGTCAGGGCCAAAATACTCAAAGTAGTCATTATACGGCAGCTCTATAAAGTAAGAGAAAGAAAAAATCTGTTATTTCCTCAAGCTGATGGCCTCTGCATGGTTGTTAGGGTAGGGCGTGTCTTCCGGATGGTTGCTATGCCATTACTAAGCTGTACTGACTGAATAACATACAGACAGATGTGAATTAGGATGAAGCATAAGTGTGGCTTTACCGTCAGGTATGTCTGTGTCCAGGGCCACGGCTGTCTCATACGTCCAGCAGCGAGCTACATTACGGATGGTGTAGCCCCCACCACCCAACATCAACAGTGGCAGATTAAATGTCTTTATATACTCCACACATTTGGCATGTCCTGAGAGAGAACAGAAGGGAAAATTAGTTTAAATTCAGAGTGAAATGATGCCATTTCTGGGTCATTAGCAGTATTGTTTGGTACAAAATGAACAAGTCAACAATGATTCTTCTATAGTAACCAGGACAAGTCAACAGGCACGTTTCCGCTATCACCCCTGAAGGCACCACTGAAGAAGGCAAGTGCATGTCAGAGCCCTTTATGAAGCCACTCCCACTGTCATTTCCATTACCTCTTTAGCATGTCATTTGCCCTTATCTTTAAACTTATACATTTACCACAAATGTACTGCTGAGGACTGTTTAATAATAAAACTTGATTTTTTTTGTTGGTTAAATTGGTTAACATACTGTATTTTGTTTAAAATGTAACTTTCAGGCTCACAGCAGTGTCTAACAAATAGTTTTTATTCTAACCATCCCATTACATCTAATGGAGCATAAAAAAATTAATGGAACAGGTTCAGATTGAGAACCTAATTCTCAACCCAAAAGAACATTGTTTGACATGATTGTGATATCAGATGGTTTACCACGGATGGTAAGGTTGAAGCAGCCCAGTCTGTCCCCAGAGAGAGAGTCTGCACCGCACTGTAACACCACTGCACTGGGCTGGTACATCTCCATCACCTTAGACATCACCTGAACACACAGACACATCCTGAATCATTATCAAAACACTGCACTGGCCTTATTAACTTTAGACAATGTGTTAATGTCTAGTGCTTCAGCACTAAGTGTATACTAAACACTACCAGTCCTTTTACATCTGCAGTAAAAATATTCACATAGACCTAGTATTAAAATGACATGAATCTCCAGATGTTGTACTGAGGAAGCTAGCAGGGTACAGTGTGTTTTGGTTTTGCTCTGGTATTGTAAGATTTCGCTGGTATTGCTATCAACCAAATGTTTGGTTATGACGACGCTAATGCATCTGCTGCTGTGATGTAAACTGACGCCCTGGGCAGGTTTACATGACATCCACTCAAGCTTCCAACTTACAGGTTTAAAAATCTGCTCATACGACTCATCATCAATCCCATCTCTCAGAGGAAAGTTTACTGCATAGTATTTTCCTTTTCCTGCGCCAATATCCTGTAAAACATTGAATGAGCTCTGCATTAACACAAAAATATCACATATCTCCAGAGACTGGTGTTACATGTCATGTGCAGTGCTTACAGATTCCCACAACTGCATTTAATATTTAATCAAGGGTTCACAATCCAATTTTTAAACTTTTCTGAATGTATCTGTTTTTTGCAACAGCACAGAAGTGCAAATCTTTGTGAGTGAAGCCAAAATCTGTGTGAAGACTCTGTATAAGAGACAGACTAATACACCACACATCTGTTTTGTCCTTTTATTAAAGAGCTAGACATGCTACTTTTGTTCTTTGAAAATGAAATGCATCATGGGATCAGCCTTAAACTTAAAAAGCATTTTATTTTCTGTGGCTGTGCACAACATTTGTAATGTATTGATGAATCAGTTTTTCACAAAAGAAATTAAATGGGCTCTCCACTGATATCAGGTTTAAAAGGTCTTCCCAGCGGTTCATTTTTTCGGTTAAGACTAATTTTCCATACTGTCAGTGCTGTATAATGAGAGACTGCAGCATACCCGCAGGTCTCCTGTTCCAGGAAAATATTCTCCGTATTTGTGGAAGGACACAGTCATCACCCGGTCAGTGGTGTAAAACGCCTCCTCCACGCCATCGCCATGGTGAATATCAATGTCGATATACAGCACCCTCTGATGATACCTATGAAGGACACACCAAAGACATTTTATATACAATAACGTTTAGAAGTGTGAAGCTTGAATCCCCAGCAACAAGCAATGGTCAGGAGTTGGTGTTCTATTCCTGCAGCAGCTCTGCACAAAAGCTGACTGACCGCTTTCTCCTTCAGCACAATCTGTTATACTGTACTGTACATCTGCTATACATATGGTATGGAAGTATCCCCTCCCTCTCACCCACAATTCCCCCTCCCTGGCTGCTGGTTTTCATTTGAATTTAAAATGGTCCGGTTTTTTATCTTTGCCAGAGGAAAATCTTACTTCAGCAGTTCTAGAATGGCAAGAACAATGTCGTTGACGTAGCAGAATCCCGACGCTTCTGATTTCTTAGCATGATGAAGACCACCAGCCCAGTTGACGGCGATATCAGTCTGCTGTCTGTTCAGCTTCACAGCACCTGCTGCTCGGAGAGAGAAACAGAAGACAGAGATCAGAGTACAGACAGGCTGCAGAGCTCTTATGTTGCAACATCAAACCTAAAATACACACACGAGCGTTTACATTACAAATGTGACGCAGACACATACACTGTGACTACCATAGAATGTGGTTTGTAGGGCAAACGTTTTAGACCCCATTTACAGCGGTTTCTGTTCTAATCACCTGAAACAATGCTGATATCAGGTTCTAGCAGATAACACACCTCAGCCATTGAGAACTTATCCCCTCACATTTCCCTCTGCTAGTTCTGTTGCAGTTACTGAAATGACACTGACCTGCAGATCCTCCAGTGGAGAGCTGACAGAACTCGAACAGACCGTCAAAGACTGGACAGTCCTCTCCTACATTAACTACACACACACACACACATTTTACTGATGTCCAAAGTGCAGACATATACGTGAGACTGAACATCTGTAATTAATAAATAATTCAGAAACTGGGCTAATCAGAATATTTTCAGTAGTCAATACCAACATGAGTGAAAAACATGCTTTTGAAATTCACTCTGTTATTTAATTAATAGAAATTTAAATGACATTTTCAAAGTTTTTGATACTCTGTGTTACTGATCAGTATTTGATAAGGGAATCCTAGTTGTGTGGTTACTATTGCTAATAAAAGTCAAAAATAAACTGGTAAAAGTTACAGTATTTTACTGTAAGACAGACTAACAGCGCTGCATCTGCTTGCTGAACTCTGACATGTTGTCTGGCCGGATGGAGCGGAGAAATTTGATGTAGTCGTCACTGTGGTACTTTGTCATCTCCTCTGCGATGGCTTTATGTGGTCTCTGGAGGGTCACAAAGGGCATCATCATATTATTTATGCAGCGACAGCACGAAACTGGAATATTCTCCAGGCTAAAATCAGAACTGCTACAACTATACAAAATTTTCAGTCAAATCTCAAAACCTCTCTGATTTCTTTAGCTTTTAATTAATCACATTACGACTGCTTAGCTTCACTGTTTTGTGATATTATAATGATAGCTGCTTTGTTTTAGGGGATTCATTGTGTGGAGTTATATTAATATTTAGCCCATTATTATGTACAGCACTTTGATCAGTTACTGTTATATAAAATTAAAATATAAAATGCTCTTAAAATAAAGTGACATTAACATTACAAGTCAAAAAGTGCCACATTATAAATCTTAAGGATATGCAGAACAGCAAATACTAAAACATTTAGCCAAGGTTTGGCAAGCATTGACAGTTTTACTCTCATATTTAGTTCTGGTGTTAGAAGTACTAGGCTAGGATATACTTAATTTTTCCCTCCTGTCGTGACATCTTTTGCACGGTCAAGCATTCAGACATGAAGTCATAATTTTCTGCAGATGTTTTGAAACAGCGTGCACTGTGAAATATACTAGTGATTTCACTGTTTTAACTATTGGACTATTTTACACTTATTTAAGTGCTAATGCCCTGTCCCACAGACATCCATAAACCTCTGTGACATCGTGAGATGGACCAACCTTATGGAATGAAACTCACATAAATCTCCATCTTTCTGTACAGACCGTAGTTTAGCAGAAGGTTATGGGTCATACGGATTCTGTGGGGCTTCATTGGATGACCCTGTCCATAGTAATAATTCCCAATATCTCCTGGAAAATACAGATATTTCATACAGGACATATAATCACAAGCTGATTTAAGCTCTTTATTTTTCTAGCAGGTTAACTCATGATCAGACATTATATTAATGTTATTGTGAATATGACTAATGTGAATGCGAGTAAACGTTTCAATACAACCAGTATTGTCTTTCTTTAAAGCTTCATATTAAGAGAACAAGAATGTTACCCAAATAAATATAATTTAGTAAATAATAAGTTCATTACTCCTATACGTCCATGACTACTACAGCATGCGCACGCGCAGTACAGGCATCAGTGCGCAGGCCCTGGTGCTAATACGATTTCAAACAAAATATTTTGATCATAACAGCTCAGAAAGACACAAAACGTGCATTTGTCACACATATACTTTATCTTTATCTTTATGACACCAAGAATAGACATATCACAATTTCCAGAGCCTGAACGTATTTTATTATTGAGACACAGAGCAGGTCCGCTAGCATCTGTGCTAACTGAGCCCGAACTTCACTCAGTAAACTGATGTCGTGAAGTTTCTTCAGAGGTGCAGCACGAATATCACACAATAATCATCGTATTTTCTCCGGCTCATGGCGTTTGTTTGGATAAGTTTAACTCTTTAACGCGGGTTACACAGAAGTCTTACCGTCATAATAATAACAGACTTTCTTCTTCGTGCCGCCCTGCAGGCTGAAGGCCATCACACCTGAAGATCTGCACACCTGAAGATCTCGCACACCTGAAGATTCACACACCTGTGAAACAACAGCGATAAAACTGCAGATCTGCCCGTCCTGAATGAGACCCCGCCGGGAAGAGACGAGCCGAGCTGGGCGGAGCAGCTGACACAGGCGAGGGGAGGGCGGATGTCATATTAATACAGGACGATGCTGATTTATATTGATTATTTTGTTGTATTGATTGTTTTTGCAGTAATAAGTTAATGCAGTAAATAAAAGTGAAGATCTGGAACTGCAGCCTGTGTCTGAATGAAATGGACCTAGAACAGTGTTTGTCAACCAGGGCCTGTACAACAGGACCAAAGGCTGCTGGGCCAGTTACCTCCAGAGTCTCCATCCTTCCTCCCCTGACAACTTTTATCATCCTTTTCTGTAAATGTGAAACATTCAGAAGCCTCAAATGCATGTTTTGCTGGGTTTAGGGCCTTTAAATGGGAATAGCCCTATACATAAACCAATTACATAAATGGTAGAAACAAATAATAAATATTAGGCTGTTATCGTCATATACTGCAAAATTAAATGCCTACATCTTAAAAAAAAAACAGGTGAAACACAGGCTGCCATACTTCTTGTCGAGTGTGCTCTGATGGCTAAAGAAGAAGGCCGTCCAGAAGCCTCGTAGGTAAGCGAGATAGCATCGACTATCAACTTCCTAAAGGGTCTGCTTGGATGCTGGAAGTGTCTTCTTAAGTGAACCAAAGCAGACGAAAAGCTGATCAGATTTTCTCCACGGGACAGCTCTGTGGACTTAGGAATCCAGTGCTTGCACTGGATGATAGATATAGATAGATATTCTGCTATGCAATAACCTTAGAGGATGACTGCAAACCATAGAACATAGTGCATTTTCTATTTGGTCTTTTAAATTACAAAATACATACATATTTGTCCTTCATTTGATAAAACATTTGAGGTATGATTAGCTTATATGTTAATGTAAGAATTATGCATTACACATACAGTTCTGTTTGTAATCTTGGCTTCTCACAATACAGTCACGCAGTTAAAATACACGTACAGTGTCCTCCATAAGTATTGGGACAGTAAAGAAAAATTTGCTCTGCTGTGTTTGCTGTGAAGTCAAGAAATCTTGATGAATATGAGGCAAAAGTACAGAATGTCACATTTTGTTATTTGGCTGTTTCAACACATAAATGTTTTGCTAACTTAGAAGAACAGCAGAGTTTCATCCTTCTGCATAATGTGAGTCTAAATAGTGGGACAGTTGGCTCACAATTGTGTTTGTAAGTGATCATCTGTGTCCTGTTGCATTTTTTGTTCGCACATTTAAAGCAGGGAATGTGTAGTATCAGTTCTGTCCATTGTTTCTGCAGTTCGAGTCTGGCAGTCAGTGAGAACACACATAAGCCAAGATGATGATGAGGGAGCTGACCCTGACAGAAAAGCAGTGAAAAATGTCCAAAAATGTGACATTTTTTGCCTCAAACATTTGCCTCATACTCATCTTTTAATCACATGTACAGATTTTTTGACTCAATTTTTCAGAGGGTATATAAGACACACTGTATATAAAATATATATGATTCTCACAGTCTTAATGAAGGCTCAAATGAGAGTCCAGCTGTCAGTCTAATATTCATAGCGACTCACGTTTAAAATAGCCTAAAACAGGTTAATCAGGCTACACTGCCATCTGTTTCCATACGTGTGTCACCCATGTTCTGTGTTCATTCTTCAGGTAGTATCTGCACTTAAATGTTTTGTGTATGCATTCCCTTCATTCATCTGTGATATTCTCATCACCTCTCACAGTTTCAGTGTTAGCATGAGCCACACTTCCGCAAATACAGTGACAGCAAACTTGTACTGCCGGCATGTGCACATGCCAAAAAACTGAATGGAAGAATAACAAGCTTATACAGGTCACAGACCAAAGAATAATCAAATGGTTCAGAATACACATCTAAGCATTTGGTTTTGTTTATACTAGAACAGAATCATTCGCAAAGCGTTTGCTCGCCCAATTTCTGCACCGGACTTGTTCTTTTTAAGTAATCATGTCTTTTAGTAGCGGTTTGCATCGTCATAAGAGCTAACATCTGCTTCAAAAAAGTCCTCGAGTTTCCACTGCAGCGTTTCAAAAGTGGGTCTGTCTGCTGGCACATCCTTCCAGCAGTCCATCATGATGTCATACAAATATTTTGAGCAGTTTGTGGGCCGTGACATCCTGTAGCCAGTGGGCAACTTCTGTACCACCTGAAGGTTTGTCAGATCTGGTGGGAAAAAAATAAAATCAATGTTAAAATTCTTCAGTGCTGTGATGCCAGAAAAATCATTGTCATATTCTTGTATGTAGTCTGGTAGACTGCCAGTAAACTGCCGTGTTGTGTACGGGTAGGGTTACCATTCTGGTCATTTTTCTTTCATGTAACTTCAGTAAGTTATCTCTTCTAAATTGCATTATCAACACAAAACTCTGTCCAACATTCCTATAATGTGCAGTTAAAGATCAAAATTACGTACCTGGGTATGGCGTCTGTCCAAAAGTCACAATTTCATACAGCAGAATGCCGAAAGACCAGACATCAGATTTGGTGGTAAATTTATTCTCATGGATGGCCTCAGGCGCAGTCCATTTCACTGGAAACTTGGTCCCTTCTTTGGCCTCATAAACATTTTCTCCACTGTTCTCACTTTCCATCTGAAGAGCACAAGCATTGAGGAATTTATCCTCAGAAAAACATCTGTGTGAACCCTATAGCAAGGTTCAACAAACTTCTGGACATGAAACTGAAAGCAACAAGCCGAAAAGATCAAAACATAAGAACCAACAACAGGGAACGAACAAGCACAGAACTGGATACAGGTCAGTTGGCAGAGGCTTCTGCTGGGTCTGAAAAGTCATTGTTTTATGCAGAATCTTTTCCCCAAACCTACCAAGACAAACCTTGAAATTTCTAAAAGTGAGTGGGACATGTTCCCCTTCATAAAGGAGATTGCTATGCCCTGCTTCTCCATTTCCAGAGCCGTACAAGTTCTGGCTTGATACTGCACAGAGTAAAGCCCTGGGCATGTGTGCCTACAGCTGCCTACCACTGTCCTATAGGCTAGCGGAGGGGTTGTCAATTAATTGTTAATGAAAACAAACAAAATAAAGCATTTCTCACCTGAAAAACCCGAGCCAGGCCAAAGTCAGCCACCTTGCACACATTATTTTCTCCCACCAGAACATTCCGCGCTGCAAGATCTCTGTGAATGTAGTTCTGCAACTCCAGGTATGCCATCCCACCAGCCACGTGTGCTGCCATTCCTACCTGATCAGAGAGACGCAGACGGGTTCCTCTGTCCTCTGTGAAAGAATGAGGTTTACAAAGTTTTACAAACATGGTTTACAGACGACTACAACTGTGACACTGTGAGCATAAAATCTGAGAGAATTATTAAAACCTGCAATTGCCTGTAATACAGTAAGCCACTTACAGGCACTATGGTACTATCAAAACATTGCTGACTGTTTAGCATACGGCCGTCCTGACACATCAAGGCTGGATCAATCAATGATGTGTGTTTAGGACAGAACAGTCACTGTTTTGTAACGAGGTAGTAAAGACAGAGTTAAAATGTGGATCTAAAAATTGTGCAAAGAAAACTGGAAAAACACATTTGTTCAAAGTTAGTTTTTGTGAACCACAGTACCAGTTCTATACCAGCTAATTACACAAAATGTTAGTATGTAGTATGATGCAATGTTACATGTATCTAATGTATGTAACACTTCTAATTAAATATTTAAAGCTGCAATCCATTACTATTTTGGGAAAAATAAACACAAATTTGTTACAAATTTGAGCAAGCACATAACAGATCTGTGTACAAAATGGTCCCCTTACCTTACGCAACGATAATTTTATAATGATGATTTATAATTTGAGCTGTCAAGTCTGACTTTCCGGATTATGTCAGTTTATCATTTCCATAAACAGAGGAGGAGGCCCAGCTACTATATCACATGTATGGGTGTTGCCGATGGTGGAGCATTTGAATAATGAAGAAAATAAAAGATAAGATAAAGAAAATAACTCTGCAAAAGT
This sequence comes from Chromobotia macracanthus, assembly GCA_036877525.1. Lineage (NCBI taxonomy): Eukaryota > Metazoa > Chordata > Actinopteri > Cypriniformes > Botiidae > Chromobotia > Chromobotia macracanthus. The sequence goes on from JAZGTH010000025.1 coordinate 2,380,816, forward strand.
CACTTGCAATGTCTTGTGTCAAACAGAGATGGCAGCAGAGGGGCAAAAGTTCTGGATTGCAGCTTTACAGAAAATATGTGTGCATGGCAAATATTTGTTGGTGTCTTACTCTGAAGGTATTCCAGAAGACTTCCGTTGCTCATGAGCTCTGTGATGATGTAGATGGGCTCTTCCATAGTGCAGACAGCATACAGCTGGATCAATTTGGCATGACGGAGTTTCTTCATAATCTGAGCTTCTCGCAAGAAGTCCTTCTTATCCATAGTTCCTGTCACACACAGACATACAGTGGAGCCCAAATGTCTGTAACTACCAGTAAACATGCTTCTGTTTGGCACTTGAACTTTTCTTGTTTATTGCAAATTATATTATTAGCAGAACAATTTTTATTGCCAAAACATGAATTTCAAATATGGGATGCCTCTTTAAATAACAGAATGAGGTTTACATATACGTTATATATGTGCTTACATACATAGTTAAGACAAGTAAACAGAAAGAAATAAAATAAATAGATGTAAATAAAAACTTGGTACCTGGTTTGAGTGTTTTGACAGCGACAGCAGTTGTGCCATTCCAAATGCCTTCAAAAACCTCCCCAAACTGCCCTGCTCCCAACTTCCTCAGCAGGTGTACAGAGGAACGAGGGATTTCCCAATGATCCACTGTGTTATAAGACAGACCATAAGTCTCTGGAACCACCGTCTGAAACATACACAAGCAACGGAAATATGTATGGAATTATTATATATATTTGGTAATTGCATCTGGAATACTTCATTCTAACTGGCCAATCGCTGTGTTCTGTGGTGAACATTTGTATAATGATCACAAATATATACATTTGATTTCTGTCCCTCCGATCAGTTTTCTGCGCTGTGCTGGTTTCATGTGTCTTGCACTCTGGTGTCTTTTTCTTCTGCAACATGTTGTTAGCATGAACTAACCTTCACAGTTTGTCTTTGAGACTTACAGACCAAACCTTTGGTCTCAGAAGAAGCAGCATAAATAGAATGACTTTGTCAAGCCAACATAAATAATATTCTTTATTTACTCTATTTATTTCTTCGTACCGATTCTGTTAATAGTTATTAAGGAAGTTGAAGTTATTTCCCACAACATTACTAGAAACAGGAATGTGTGTGTTTTATTACTGAGAAACAAAGCTTTAACTAGTAATTTAGCTTTAATTAGTAATAGTAATAATAGTAAATGTTACATACTTTTTTGCAGGGTTCTCTCAGACGGACACAGAGGCCATCATCATGTCTGGAGTAATGCTCCACTAGTTCTCTCAGTGTGGAGAAAGTTCGAAACCTTGATACAAAGTAGCCACCGGTATCCGACTTTCTGATCTTATAATGCTTCACCTTTCCGTTGTCTAAAACTGCAATACAGACAGCATATCAACACACTCAGAGCAATCAGTCATTATAAATGATTGAATAATACTGAATAAGACATAAAAATCATAATATTAGCTGTACTGGTGGTGAGCCATGCCTCCATGCATACATGGTTTGACAGGCGAGTACATCCCATCATTTAGGTTGAATCTGTGCATCTTAAACTACACACTGGGTGTGAACACATTTCTAATACTTCTAATATAACTCTGCACACTGTTTTGAACACTTCTGGGAAAATCTGCTGTCGTCAAACAACACAACTGTAGTTAAATAGTGTTTTTCAAGGCTGGAATATCTTCTTCCTGGTTCATGACAGGAAAGCTAAATCAGTATGTCCTCAGTCTACAACCTTTTAAAACACGTCCTCAAAGTTTGTATTACTCATTCTAACTGTTTAATAGCGTGATTGACATTTCAGGGTCAACCAATGACATCAACATCATGTGACCAACTCACAAACACCTCTCCCTGAATCAGAAGTCAGATGTTTTGATAAGCACATGCTTATTCTAATGGCTCAGTCCAGTAAAAGAGCAAAACATTCTCATTATTGTACCAGATTTGAAAGATTGCACTTTGTTGTCTCATACAATCTATATGAAGTTCAGCTTCAAGATGTAATGATGACAAAATATTCTCTTCAAATGTTATTAATTGCTTTTTTGTGTTTTACCTGCATACTCCACAAAACATGGTGGTACATGAAAACCTGTTGGACATAACTGGTTATGTGGGCATAACAAGTTCTGAAAAGGTTATTGCACTGAACAATCCAACAGTGTGCCATACACTTTTAAAATAGAGGTTCCCTAAAGGTTCTTTATCAAGTCGTATGATTCCACAAAGAACCTTTAACAATCACAGAACCTTTCTGCTGCACACAAAATGGTACATAATGAATGGAATCATAATGAAAATGATTAAAAGAAACAGTGACTTTCATAATTAAGAAGGAAAGGTTAATATACCAGAGAGTGAGAGCTCGCCTGCCTGGCTTTCACAGTTTCTAATGAGAAAAGCTCCATGCTGGTTCTCTTCAGACAGCAGCATCTTCTCGGCATCCAGGCGCTTTGTATCTGGAAAATACCACCTGCAGAGGAAGATGCATCATCTGAATATGATTTGATCTGGATAAAAGTCACACAATGAACGGCACTTTCTCTCTTGCACTGATCCAGGAGTAAGATGGACAGAACAAGAAAATCTTTGGTAGCTCTTACCTGGTGGATCTAGACCAAAATATCTGTTCTGTTCTAATAGAGCTGAGCTGTACAATACTATACTAAGCAATACTAAACTGGTGTCAAAGGGTGTGATTCCATAAAACTGTGCGTTGTAAGCAAGCAAACCTTATTTTTGATGTTATTTGTACATGTATGTAATTGTTAATAATGTGTTTGTTAGGCATTACATTGAATTGTCATTACAATTAGTTAGTCATTACAATCATATTTATCACATTTTAATTGTTGCTGAGAAAAGGCAATTCCAAATTCATTCAACAATTGTTGCTGACAAGTAAAACGTTGACTAGATATACAAAAACTGCCTTTACATATATAATGTAAAAAAGCATAACTATTAATAAAACAATGGTTTTTCACCATGAATTACACAATGATTTAAAATTTTACCATAATTGTATGTAAAGTGTAAAGTGTATGTATTGAATTGGAATATAATATAGATTACAGACTATATATTTACACTTTATCCTGTAAATTAAACTGTAACACTGTAATGTGTACTTACAAAAACAATACATTGTTGTAGTATTTTTCTAGCAATCCCTAATCCTTCTATATGCAATTAATCCTATTTAGATTTTTTGTCTGTAAGGTTTTTACTGTCTTTGTCTTTGTTTACTGTCTTGAAATCTAATGTACAGCTGTGGGTAGATTATTGCTAACACATGATGCTGTCATGAATGTTCCTGCTGACTGAGCCAGAAAAACTGGAAGTTGTTGTCTACATGTAAAAAGCACCACCCTAACAAGCCAACCTAACAAGCAATGATCAGTGACACTGGATCAGCATGAGTTCCAGTAGCGGCTTCAAACCTCCACATCACTTTTAGGCTTATTGATTTATGCCACCCATTGTGCAGAGAGCCTGGAGATTATTAACAGACATACAACACATAAGTTCCTGGTCTTAGTGAACATTAACCAGCTTTCCTTCAAAGCACAGACAGTGAAAAATCTTTGTTGCCATGTCCCTGCAGTAATCCCCATTCCTGATCAATCTTCACAACTCTGTCCCTCACAATCTGTTCTCAAGAAAGAAACAGAAACCTTTGTGCACATGCGACAGAAACAGGTTCAATGGTAACATCCCAAATATAAAAATAAAAACTCTTTTGCCTCTCTCCTGTAGCATGTATTTCTCTATCAGTTATCTCAGCCCTTCTCTTCCTGTTGTCCCCTCTGAATGAATCTCTTGTTGTTTTTCTCACGTTTGGGGAACGCAAATTCTTAAATGTAAATGCAAATATCTGATGGCTTGTATGATTCATTTGCAGTACACACAAGTTCACTGTTTTCATCTGTGCATGTTCCGGCTGTTTTGACCAAACTTTAAAATCAATTTCCACTCGCTCCTTTTTTTTTTTAACTTTTCTTTTGCGTGTTTTTTTTTTAATGATAACATATACAACACAACCAAATAGCAAAATAATACCCATAACCACAATAAGACAGAGGGGTACCCAGCGCAACTTAAACCAGGTTGCCCCGTTCACATCGCGTCACTCACGGTTCGGCATCGATGCTTTCCACCGGGGCAACATAGTTGGCAGGGATGTATCCCTTCTGGTGGGCAGAAATCCCGGTTATTGCTCTGGCGAACCACCATTCCTCCTCTTTTCTCAGCGCCTCCAGTTGATCTCCAGCGTGAAAAGTCAAATCTTCATCCGTGCGCGCCGTGTAGTTGTACAGCGCGATGTAAACGGAGGCAGAGCGCTGCGGCGGCGGCGGCGGCGGCGCTGGAACCCGGCCGGCCGCCGCCGGGCGCTCCGTGTGCGCGTTCGCAATCACAACAATATCCCGGGGCTTGGAGGAAGGCGAGGCGCTCACCTCTGCGTCTCCGAAACAGGAGAAAGTATTTCGGCAACAGAATATAAGCCTCTCTCGGATATCGTCCATGGTTAAGCTGTTCACCGGCGCCTTTGCTGTGATTGAAGGCGTAAATGTGACGCTTCGCGGATGCGTAAAATCCACGTAAAGATGCTTCACTTAACTCCAATAAGTTTTACAAAGGAAGAAGAGGCGACAGTTTCGTCCATTCTGTAAGTCTGAGAAAACCTTTGACTGGTGAGAGGCGAAAGCCGTAAAGCAAACGAGCAGGGCAGTAAAGCAGGTTTACAATCTCTGCGCGTTTCCTGGTCACATTTCCCAGCTGTCAGTGAAGCTCTGCAGGTATGGAGGCCCAGGAGCTCACATTCATGTCACTTCAAAACGAGAGTTTGACTTAATATAGCTTATATAGTATTTCCATTACCTCATATTGCCATATACTATTTATATACAGATAATCAGGGATCACTCAACATTATAAATCTCATGCATGCTAACAAGAGCATGTCTGATTGTGGATGTGGGTCTGTCTCTAAATCCAGTCACTTCTTTGCATGCTTTTTGTTCCCTGTTCACTGATCATTGATCTGCATGCTCTCTAGATCATGTTGTTTTGAGATGCTTTTGACGTTGTGACCATTGCTTTGTCCACCAAGTTCTGGCTGTATTAAACTTCAGCTAACGTCTGTGCAACACTGTGTTTGGAGGAGGGAAGTTGCAGCCAGGGTTCGTAGCCATAGCAACATAACCTGCTCTGATGCAAGTGTGGTGATGCGTCTAAAATGTTAAGCAGGTTGCATCAGCTGCATTTTGTGCCACTTCAGACTACATATGTTTTCTCCATCACAGTCTCATGTGTTTTCTCCATCACAGTCTCATGTGTTTGTTTTCTCCATCACAGTCTCATGTGTTTCCTCCATCACAGTCTCATGTGTTTTCTCCATCACAGTCTCATGTGTTTTCTCCATCACAGTCTCATGTGTTTTCTCCATCACAGTCTCATGTGTTTTCTCCATCACAGTCTCATGTGTTTGTTTTCTCCATCACAGTCTCATGTGTTTTCTCCATCACAGTCTCATGTGTTTTCTCCATCACAGTCTCATGTGTTTTCTCCATCACAGTCTCATGTGTTTGTTTTCTCCATCACAGTCTCATGTGTTTTCTCCATCACAGTCTCATGTGTTTTCTCCATCACAGTCTCATGTGTTTGTTTTCTCCATCACAGTCTCATGTGTTTCCTCCATCACAGTCTCATGTGTTTTCTCCATCACAGTCTCATGTGTTTGTTTTCTCCATCACAGTCTCATGTGTTTGTTTTCTCCATCACAGTCTCATGTGTTTCCTCCATCACAGTCTCATGTGTTTTCTCCATCACAGTCTCATGTGTTTTCTCCATCACAGTCTCATGTGTTTCCTCCATCACAGTCTCATGTGTTTTCTCCATCACAGTCTCATGTGTTTCCTCCATCACAGTCTCATGTGTTTGTTTTCTCCATCACAGTCTCATGTGTTTTCTCCATCACAGTCTCATGTGTTTGTTTTCTCCATCACAGTCTCATGTGTTTTCTCCATCACAGTCTCATGTGTTTTCTCCATCACAGTCTCATGTTTTGTTTCCTCCATCACAGTCTCATGTGTTTCCTCCATCACAGTCTCATGTGTTTTCTCCATCACATTTGTTTTCTCCATCACAGTCTCATGTGTTTTCTCCATCACAGTCTCATGTGTTTGTTTTCTCCATCACAGTCTCATGTGTTTCCTCCATCACAGTCTCATGTTTTTTTATTTCTCCATCACAGTCTCTGTGTTTTCTCCATCACAGTCTCATGTGTTTTCTCCATCACAGTCTCATGTGTTTTCTCCATCACAGTCTCATGTGTTCCTCCCACGTTTTTCCATCACAGTCTCAGTGTTTCTCCATCACAGTCTCATGTGTTTTCTCCATCACAGTCTCATGTGTTTTCTCCATCACAGTCTCATGTGTTTTCTCCATCACAGTCTCATGTGTTTCCTCCATCACAGTCTCATGTGTTTCTCCTCGTTTTCTCCATCACAGTCTCATGTTTGTTTTCTCCATCACAGTCTCATGTGTTTTCTCCATCACAGTCTCATGTGTTTTCTCCATCACAGTCTCATTGTTTTTTCTCTCCATCACAGTCTCATGTGTTTGTTTTCTCCATCACAGTCTCATGTGTTTTCCTCCATCACAGTCTCATGTGTTTTCTCCATCACAGTCTCATGTGTTTGTTTTCTCCATCACAGTCTCATGTGTTTGTTTTCTCCATCACAGTCTCATGTGTTTCCTCCATCACAGTCTGTGTTTTCTCCATCACAGCTCATGTGTTTCCTCCATCACAGTCTCATGTGTTTTCTCCATCACAGTCTCATGTTTCTCATCGTTTGTTTTCTCCATCACAGTCTCATGTGTTTGTTTTCTCCATCACAGTCTCATGTGTTTTTCTCCATCACAGTCTCATGTGTTTTCTCCATCACAGTCTCATGTGTTTGTTTTCTCCATCACAGTCTCATGTGTTTTCCTCACAGTCTCATGTGTTTCCTCCATCACAGTCTCATGTGTTTTCTCCATCACAGTCTCATGTGTTTTCTCCATCACAGTCTCATGTGTTTCCTCCATCACAGCTTGTGTTTTCTCCATCACAGTCTCATTGTGTTTCCTCCATCACAGTCTCATGTGTTTCCTCCATCACAGTCTCATGTGTTTGTTTTCTCCATCACAGTCTCATGTGTTTGTTTTCTCCATCACAGTCTCATGTGTTTTCTCCATCACAGCCATTTTCTCTTGTTGTTTTCTCCATCACAGTCTCATGTGTTTCCTCCATCACAGTCTCATGTGTTTCTCCATCACAGTCTCTGTGTTTTCTCCATCACAGTCTCATGTTTCCTCACATCTCATGTGTTTTCTCCATCACAGTCTCATGTGTTTGTTTTCTCCATCACAGTCTCATGTGTTTTCTCCATCACAGTCTCATGTGTTTTCTCCATCACAGTCTCATGTGTTTGTTTTCTCCATCACAGTCTCATGGTGTTTTCTCCATACACAGTCTCATGTGTTTCCTCCATCACAGTCTCATGTGTTTTCTCCATCACAGTCTCATGTGTTTTCTCCATCACAGTCTCATGTGTTTTCTCCATCACATCTCATGTTTTCTCTCACAGTCTCATTGTTTCTCCATCACAGTCTCATGTGTTTTTCTCCATCACAGTCTCATGTGTTTCCTCCATCACAGTCTCATGTGTTTTCTCCATCACAGTCTCATGTGTTTTCTCCATCACAGTCTAGGTCATCACAGTCTCATGTGTTTTCTCCATCACAGTCTCATGTGTTTTCTCCATCACAATTCTCTCTTTTCCTCCATCACAGTCTCATGTTTTCTCCATTCTCATGTGTTTTCCTCCATCACAGTCTCATGTGTTTTCTCCATCACAGTCTCATGTGTCTCCATCACAGTCTCATGTGTTTTCTCCATCACAGTCTCATGTGTTTCCATCACAGTCTCATGTTTGTTTTCTCCATCACAGTCTTTGTTTTCTCCATCACAGTCTCATGTGTTTTCTCCATCACAGTCTCATGTGTTTTCTCCATCACAGTCTCATGTGTTTGTTTTCTCCATCACAGTCTCATGTGTTGTTTTCTCCATCACAGTCTCATGTGTTTTCTCCATCACAGTTATGTTTTCTCCATCACTCTCATGTTTTCCCACTGTGTTTTCTCCATCACAGTCTCATGTGTTTTTCTCCATCACAGTCTCATGTGTTTTCTCCATCACAGTCTCATGTGTTTTCTCCATCACAGTCTCATGTGTTTACACTCTCCCATTTTCTCCATCACAGTCTCATGTGTTTTCTCCATCACAGTCTCATGTGTTTCCTCCATCACAGTCTCATTTTTCTCCATCACAGTCTCATGTGTTTCTCCATCACAGTCTCATGTGTTTTCTCCATCACAGTCTCATGTGTTTTCTCCATCACAGTCTCATGTGTTTCTCCATCACAGTCTCATGTGTTTTCTCCATCACAGTCTCATGTGTTTCCTCCATCACAGTCTCATGTGTTTGTTTTCTCCATCACAGTCTCATGTGTTTCCTCCATCACAGTCTCATGTGTTTCTCCATCAGCTCATTTTTTTTCTCCATCACAGTCTCATGTTTTTCTCCATCACAGTCTCATTGTTTTCTCCATCACAGTCTCATGTTTTTTTTCTCCATCACAGTCTCATGTGTTTTCTCCATCACAGTCTCATGTGTTTTCTCCATCACAGTCTCATGTGTTTTCTCCATCACAGTCTCATGTGTTTTCTCCATCACAGTCTCAGTTTTTCTCCATCACAGTCTCATGTTTTTTTTCCATCACAGTCTCATGTGTTTCCTCCATCACAGTCTCATGTGTTTTCTCCATCACAGTCTCTGTTTTCTCCATCACAGTCTCATGTGTTTTCTCCATCACAGTCTCATGTGTTTTCTCCATCACAGTCTCATGTGTTTGTTTTCTCCATCACAGTCTCATGTGTTTTCTCCATCACAGTCTCATGTGTTTGTTTTCTCCATCACAGTCTCATGTGTTTTCTCCATCACAGTCTCATGTGTTTCCTCCATCACAGTCTCATGTGTTTTCTCCATCACAGTCTCATGTGTTTTCTCCATCACAGTCTCATGTGTTTTCTCCATCACAGTCTCATGTGTTTGTTTTCTCCATCACAGTCTCATGTGTTTCCTCCATCACAGTCTCATGTGTTTCCTCCATCACAGTCTCATGTTTGTTTTCTCCATCACAGTCTCATTGTTTTCTCCATCACAGTCTCATGTGTTTCCTCCATCACAGTCTCATGTGTTTCCTCCATCACAGTCTCATGTGTTTTCTCCATCACAGTCTCATGTGTTTCCTCCATCACAGTCTCATGTGTTTTCTCCATCACAGTCTCATGTGTTTTCTCCATCACAGTCTCATGTGTTTTCCTCCATCACAGTCTCATGTGTTTGTTTTCTCCATCACAGTCTCATGTGTTTGTTTTCTCCATCACAGTCTCATGTGTTTTCTCCATCACAGTCTCATGTGTTTTCTCCATCACAGTCTCATGTGTTTCCTCCATCACAGTCTCATGTGTTTTCTCCATCACAGTCTCATGTGTTTGTTTTCTCCATCACAGTCTCATGTGTTTGTTTTCTCCATCACAGTCTCATGTGTTTTCTCCATCACAGTCTCATGTGTTTCCTCCATCACAGTCTCATGTGTTTTCTCCATCACAGTCTCATGTGTTTTCTCCATCACAGTCTCATGTTTTCTCCATCACAGTCTCATGTGTTTCCTCCATCACAGTCTCATGTGTTTTCTCCATCACAGTCTCATGTGTTTTCTCCATCACAGTCTCATGTGTTTTCTCCATCACAGTCTCATGTGTTTCCTCCATCACAGTCTCATGTGTTTCCTCCATCACAGTCTCATGTGTTTCCTCCATCACAGTCTCATGTGTTTCCTCCATCACAGTCTCATGTGTTTGCTCCATCACCCCACTCACAGTCTCATGTGTTTCCTCCATCACAGTCTCATGTTGTTTTCTCCATCACAGTCTCATGTGTTTCCTCCATCACAGTCTCATGTTTTTCTCCTCACAGTCTCATGTTTTCTCCATCACAGTCTCATGTGTTTTCTCCATCACAGTCTCATGTGTTTGTTTTCTCCATCACAGTCTCATGTGTTCTCTCCACTTGTTTTCTCCATCACAGTCTCATGTGTTTCCTCCATATCACAGTCTCATGTGTTTTCTCCATCACAGTCTCATGTGTTTTCTCCATCACAGTCTCATGTGTTTTCTCCATCACAGTCTCATGTGTTTTCTCCATCACAGTCTCATGTGTTTCCTCCATCACAGTCTCATGTGTTTCCTCCATCACAGTCTCATGTGTTTTCTCCATCACAGTCTCATGTGTTTGTTTTCTCCATCACAGTCTCATGTGTTTGTCTCCTTCACAGTCTCATGTGTTTCTCCATCAAGTCTCATGTGTTTTCTCCATCACAGTCTCATGTGTTTCCTCCATCACAGTCTCATGTGTTCCATCACAGTCTCATGTGTTTCTCATCACGTCTCATGTGTTTCTCCATCACAGTCTCATTGTTTTCTCCATCACAGTCTCATGTGTTTCCTCCATCACAGTCTCATGTGTTTCCTCCATCACAGTCTCATGTGTTTGTTTTCTCCATCACAGTCTCATGTGTTTCCTCCATCACAGTCTCATGTGTTTTCTCCATCACAGTCTCATGTGTTTCCTCCATCACAGTCTCATGTGTTTTCTCCATCACATCTCATTTCCCCGTCTCATTGTTTCTCCATCACAGTCTCATGTTTTCTCCATCACAGTCTCATGTGTTTCCTCCATCACAGTCTCATGTGTTTGTTTTCTCCATCACAGTCTCATGTGTTTTCTCCATCACAGTCTCATGTGTTTCCTCCATCACAGTCTCATGTGTTTGTTTTCTCCATCACAGTCTCATGTGTTTTCTCCATCACAGTCTCATGTGTTTTCTCCATCACAGTCTCATGTGTTTCCTCCATCACAGTCTCATGTGTTTTCTCCATCACAGTCTCATGTGTTTTCTATCACAATCTCATGTTTTCTCCATCACAGTCTCATGTGTTTTTTTCTCCCAAGCTCATTGTTCTGTTTCCTCGATCACAGTCTCATGTGTTTCCCCTCACAGTCAACCATGTGTTGCATGTGTACTCGATCTAGGTACGTCATGTGTTCCCCATCACAGTCTCATGTGTTGCCTCCATCACAGTCTCGTGTCTCCATCACAGTTATTCATCACAGTATGAGCATGACAGCTCATGTGTGTCCCTGACTCACGGTTTAAACGTGAAGTATTATAAACCGGCGCGGTGGTGGTACAGTGTTAAATGCAAGTACACGTTTAATGAGAAACAACGCATCGTCCTGGTGACGGTTTCCATAGAAACGCGGTCTGTAGTCTGTGGCGACATTGTTGCCGCGGTCCCACGTGTTGCAGTACCGACAAATAACGTCACCGCGCGCGCCGCGTCCGTCGCCCCGTGACGTCACTGGCGGACGTCACCGTGTCCGTGATCTCCGCGTCTCACGTCTCCGGTTCCCGTCGAGGCGACACGATGAGCGACTTCTTCTCGCTGTCGCAGTGTGATGTGATCGGCTTTGATCTGGACCACACGCTCTGTCGCTACCATCTGAAGGAGACATCCAGGGTGAGTCCCGCCGTCACGGGCATCACGTCCCCGACACACGCGCTGCGTTCGGCGGCTTAATAAGTCACGTTCCCGCGGTCTGTAGTAATTCGCTTGGTCGTGTTCCGTCTTTATTGCTGGAGCTGCACCGGGTTTGATGCACCGGTAAGGGGCGTGTCCTCTGTCTGTCAGTCCAGGACAATGTTCTCATGTTGAGAAACAGCAGAGATGAAGCTGCAGTAATGTGAGTTGAGGCCTGATTTGTGCATCCTGTCAGTGTCTCATGTTTCTCCATCTGTCTGTGTGCAGCTGATCTATGAGAGCTTTGCACAGTATCTGGTCGAGCAGAAAGGCTACGATGAAGATCTGCTTCATCTAACACCTGCAACGTGGGATTTCTGGTGAGCTGCAGCAGTGCATCCACTCATGCTGACTTACAGTGATGGAGAACACCTGCATGAAGCAAGTCCTTCAGTGGTGCACACAAGTATCATAAGTGAAACCATCAGTTGCATTTAAGCATAAGAATTAAATGGCCACACAAATTGTTTAGTTATAAAACGAAATGAATTGAGCATAAATGTATACCAATAATTTAGGCCGGTTGTTTGTGTAGTAGTAAGCTGTTAGTCTAGTATATGTCTGTTTGTGTCTTTAGTACTCAAAGACAGTTGCATGTTGTCATGTGACCAGTTTTAAAGGGCTGGTGGTGGATCTGGAGGAGGGGAACCTGGTCAAGTTGGCAGAGGATGGCACTGTTCTGCGGTCAGTTCAGTTTTGTGTGTGTGTGTGTTTTGGAGTGGGAACTTTGGATTCACTGTGTGTTTGAACAACAACATGAGGCATTACAGCCATACACCGTTTCTGACCTGAGCAGTACTTAAATGAAATAGTGTTTCTGTTTTCCTGAAGGCAGCTGTATGCATGACAAATTCTGTTCTTCACCGTTCCTTACACGTTGTATTAACAGGTTATTCTATCTGTAAACTTTTCTGTTTGTAGGGCAACTCATGGCACTAAAAACTTGAGCACTGAAGACATATTAAAGCATTATGGTCCTAAAAGAGAATGGAAGCATTTTAATAGTCTTAATACCTCATACACACGATCTGGTAAGTGTGCGTGTTACTGAAGGCGCTTCATTTCAGTAGAAGACAGTATGTATATGTGTATATATGTGCATTAATGTGTTATATCCCATAGACCATATTTTCCAGTAGCTGTCTGTACTGTAATGTGATCAGTGTGCTCGTTTATTGCAGCTAAATACTATTTTTATGACAACTATTTTGACCTCCCTGGTGCTCTCCTCTGTGCCAGAGTGGTGGATATGTTGAATAAGGTAAAAATAATTAAATACTACCTAAAAGTGTTGTTCTTGTATTTTGTAACAGTTAGAATACAATTAATGAGCATATTAAGATATTAATCAGCAGTGTAGTTACTGTTAAAATGCTGCAAGTCCGTTACTGTTTTTGTTGTTACTGGTTTTACTGTATATGTTTTTCTGCATCATAGCAAGGAGCTGAAATTACTTCTGATGTTTGGAAAGACATTGTTGCTGCCATTGATCATAATTACAACACATCTGCATTCCGGGGTAAGTATCGATAACTAAATTAATAACACACAGACAGCTGTTTGTTCCACTGTTTTGCAGACAATAAGTAATCATGCACAGCTCAGCCTCGAAAAGTGTCAACAAATTCACCACAAGCTGACTGGAGTCAGGAGATAATGACAGGGGCATGTCAGGGCAGTCCGTGACCTTAAGCTTGAGGGTACATTTGCATTGTACAGGAATCGTCCAAATTCATCCTTAATGTTGAATTCAGAAACATTTGATGGCAGTTATTGCTGCTAACGAACACTTTACTCTATTTAAGGGTTCAGTTGCTTTTTCTGACCTACACTGTGAATTTATACTCAGTCTTTATACTCAGAATTTATAAACACTGTGTGTTTATTTATATGCTCTGCTACAGCATAGAATTATGAATTACTTTAATTACTCAATGTTTCCTGTAAATCAATGTTTCCTGTTGCTTGCATTTTAATTTTGTTAATTTTTGCTTTATCAAAATTGGCATGAACCAATGGAATGGGATATTGGTGGTATCATCATTTCATACTGCAATGTTGCTGTTGTGACAAGCCTGTATTGTACAATATTATTCAGTTCTAACATGATCTGATGTTAGGTCTCATCATGAAAGTGTTTGTGAGGACAAATTTTCTGAGCTATTAAATAATGTAGAGAATGTTGTCAGTATATGACATTTGTTAGGCCAAGAGGAAGGAAAATTTGTGTTTGGGTTGCTTTAGCCCTGACTAGTGAAACACAAACAATATGGGTTGATTATGGTGAAGCACAAACAACAATGGCACGCAAACTTTATTTGTGTTGAGTGTAGTAATGCACACCTTGTGAGATAGTACAGGGCTAAACAGAGAAAGAAAAATTATTCACTTTGTAATCAATTTATACAGACTTTTCTTTATATTGTGGCTCATTTAATGTGTGTTAAAGAGGCCATTGTGAACTAAGAGAGCACCAAACAAGTTCAACACAGAACACCATGTCAATACATTAGCACCAATATCTAGACAGATGCCATCGGCCCTACTGTCTGATGTATTGGATTATTTTACTTATTTTTTTTGTAGTTGAGTTGCCCAGAACATTTCCATGAATGAATGGTAATTCAACCAATGGAAAATATATATTGTAAGATCATCCTTATATATTCAATTAGCCTTTTACTTTTGGCATCAGCAACATTTGTGATAAAAGCTATAAACTGTTGAACTGAAAAGGTTTATTATAGGCATGTTTATCACGTTGAGGCAATTAAGAACCCAGAGAAAGAACAGTGAACATTGTTATCAGCGTAAATGCCATTGGACTGATCATCTGGGACCTGGATGTACACTGTGTCATGAGCATGCAGCATGAGGACGGCACTGCCGGACATCTGATCAAGGAAACCTTTGTTGTACTCATCATAAGAGAACACAACTGGCTCTCTGTTTTTGTAAAGTGCCACCAATGCATTTGCTCCATTGACATGCATATGGAAAGAAAAATAGTAAAGTCCTGGAACCTGACAGGTGAACATGCCTGTGTTTGGATCATAGTGGTTCTCACCATTGTACACAATCTGGTTAAATACGATTGGTGTTCCAGCACTAGGATACGCTGTGGTAAGAAGAGCTGTGAATGCTGACATGGGTGCCTTCACCAGCTCATGACTAATAGGCATTGCCATCTCATACTCTGATTTAATTGGCATGCTCTTCTCTTGGTGGTACACAATCTGGCCTGGGGGCCCAGGTGGCCCAGGACGTCCTGGTAGGCCTGGGAGACCATCTTGACCTCTAGCGCCGGGTATACCTGGAGGACCCTGAGGTCCAGATAAACCCTGAGCTGTGAGCCCCGCTGGGCCAGGGGGTCCTGGGAGTCCTGGATTGCCTCTAAGCCCTGTTGGACCAGATGGTCCTACTGGACCTGCTGGTCCTCTTGCTCCAGGGATTCCATCTTCGCCCCTGGCTCCTGGTGGCCCTTGAAGTCCTTGATGCCCCTTAATGCCTTGTGGTCCCTTGCTCCCTGGAATACCTGGAGCACCGCTAAATCCTTGTTCACCCTTGGGACCCTGATGTCCCATGTGACCCATCAGGCCTGGGGGACCTGCTGCACCTGGAATGCCAGGCTTTCCTGAGAAGCCTTGTGCACCTTGATCACCTTTTAAACCTTTTGGGCCTGGTGCTCCAGTAATTCCAGTGTCACCTTTAAGTCCCTGTGCACCTCTCTCTCCTGGAAATCCCCTAGCACCCTGAAGACCAGGTGGACCTGTTGGCCCTGTAGCACCTGGCTGACCTGTGTGACCTGTTGGCCCTGGGTTACCTTTTTGGCCTGGGCTACCTGGGGTTCCTGGTACTCCTTTGTCTCCTGGAAATCCAGGCGATCCAGGTTTGCCAATACCTGGAAGACCTGGAGCTCCTGGTTGTCCAGCTGGTCCTTGAGGACCCTTTTGCCCCATTGGCCCAGGTATACCTGGAGCACCATTCTGGCCTGGTTTTCCTGCTTCTCCTATCCCAGGTGCTCCTGTGTTACCCTTTGGGCCTGGCAAGCCTGTAGGACCTGGTGGCCCATCCCTGCCTGGCATTCCTGATTTTCCAGGTTCTCCAGGAAACCCAGCTGGGCCAGGTTTTCCAATTCCAGGCTGACCAGGCTGACCAGGACGCCCCTGATGGCCCATTGGACCTGGCTCACCAGGTGCCCCTTGAATGCCATGGCCAGGTTCCCCTTTTTGGCCTTGTAATCCAGGAATTCCAGGCTGGCCTTTCAGGCCAGGCTCTCCACGTGGGCCCATTGCTCCTGGAAGACCATGTGGTCCAGGCTTTCCAGGAGCAGAAATGCCAGCAGGCCCTGGGATTCCGGGTGGTCCTGGAGCTCCTCTTGCGCCTTGGGGTCCTGCAGACCCAGGATGTCCCTTCTCACCTGGATATCCTGGTGCACCTGGTTTTCCAGGTCCACCCGGGCTTCCAGGTTTACCAGGTGAGGAGTAACCTGCTGGGCCTGATGGTCCAGGTGGACCCATAGGTCCAGGATGTCCAACACCATTCTTTCCTGGAATTCCTGGTGAACCAGGGGGACCTGGGGGACCAGGTGCACCAGGAGATCCTGGAATTCCAGGATCACCAGTTACAGCTAAAAGTGAGATAAGCAAATGCATTACATCAATTAAATATATCACTTAACTGTAACATACTTGGCTCTGTGACATGACAAATCAAAATCTGTATAGTTAGATGATATTAAGTGTCACGCTTGACTTTAATAACGCAATTTTTAATTGTTTTATTGTATAAGGTAGACAAATGAAATCTCTCTGTTTCTCTGTAAGTGCTGTTTGATTTTGAACTTTATTGATGTCAGTGAAAAGATATATTATGGTCCACTGGCTTAGTCATCAATAACATGACCTATTTTCTGTGCCAGCTGTCATTTCACTGGTGATTTAGCCAAACTAGAGAGAGAGAATTCACATGTAATTCTAATAATTTAAAAAGGAGCAAGAGCAGATATAATAGTAGCTGTTCTACTTGTTTACTGTTTCATGTAAAAAATGTCTGCCAACAATGCCTGTCAACTGTATCTTTGCTGTCTGTTTGCACTCAGCTGATTTCAAGCATTGTGGTGTAGGTGGGTGTAGTTTTTAGTAATCCACAGAGTAGTGTCACCAGCTATGAAACTGATAAAACTGAGTGACCGATGATCTAGTGGCCAATGTCAAGATGATATTATGACTTTATGAGATTAACCTCTTATTTATTTTCCAGATAGACACGTAACTGTGGTTTTCCAATGTGTAAGCAGGTTTCATAAAACTAAGCACTTTGTACCATGAGTTAACCAGACATTTCCCAAACTGTGGATAACTCCCTGCTTGAAATTTAAACTGAAATGTACAAACGCATGTCTGAGTGTGTATTATGACGTTAATAGTTATATTGACAGCTAATAGATAGTTAGACAGTTAATTGGGTGTTTCAATTAAATGTGCCGCATTGTTGGATCTGGACAGTGAATATCCTTTCATTTTATTTGAAACTAGACTGCTTGTTTGGAATTGAATGGTGTAATTCAACATCACCCTATGGCTCATGTTAGGCGTGTCTGCTGTTGTATGTGGTAACATCTGTTTGGAGATTTTTCAGTACTCTCTAACTCAGTCTGTTACCACTTTATACAAATAATATTTGATGTATTTGTTGAATGTAGATAAAGATTCAGTTTAAGGCACTCAAATTGTCACAGGAGATATATAGTCAAAGTAAAATGTTATAAAAGTGATCAGAAACCACCTTAGCTATAATGGTTTCGCTGAGACAACTGAGTCTGATAACAAGGAAATGACTCCTGATTTCATTTATGTTTGTAGCATTTATGTTTTACTCCAAGCTCCTTTGTGCTATGTAAGCACCTGTAAGACTATCTAGAGTTATCTAGAGGTATTCTGACTTTATCCACATGACAGAGCATAAAGCTGGTGAAATACATCAAGAATATATATTAGCAAGTTGTAAACTCACGTTGAGCTTTTGTATGATACGACTGTTTCTTCACATGATAGTATTTCTCTGGGGTTGCCTCAACCAGAACCACAAGGAGAAGAATGCCTGTTACACGGACGTCCATTATTTTCTGAAGCTAAACCTGAAATAAAGCAAATTAAATTAATGAAAATGGCATGAGTGCACATAAATGTCTTTTATGAATATTTGCATTATTTAGAAGCAATATTACCGTCAATAGACATGAAGATCAATAAGGCTACATTTCTAAGCAAACCATTAAAAACATGTATAACAATAAGATAAATAAAATGAATAAAAAAAGTTCTCCTCAGAATCAGTCTAGCAGCAC
Organism: Chromobotia macracanthus; assembly: GCA_036877525.1. Lineage (NCBI taxonomy): Eukaryota > Metazoa > Chordata > Actinopteri > Cypriniformes > Botiidae > Chromobotia > Chromobotia macracanthus. The sequence goes on from JAZGTH010000025.1 coordinate 2,398,942, forward strand.
CACATATTCTGTTGGGAGAGACCATAGAGTGTCTGTACCCACCAGCAGGCTGGAGCTCCAGAACTCAGAGGGGTCAGCCTGTGCTGTCAGATCTGCAGATCCTTACGTTTCCAGTCTGTCCCTGAAACTCCTAGTGTTGACAGGAGTGGATTCTGCTATTTATACTAAATTTCTTTCTCTAGTAGCACCCAGAATCTCCCTCCTCCTACTGTGATGTCAGTCTTAATGAAGGGTATGATGTCCCTTGTGAATCCACAGGAGTTCACCATCATTTGTTAGCTCCCATCATCTAAATCTGGGGGCAAAAATAAAATAAATCAAGAGAGTCTACAGTTACGTTTGGAGTTTATAGTCTTTTGCTCCGTGCCACATCGAATGTGTTTTCTTATATTTTACCTATGCACATTTTTTAAATAATTGGTTAGGAAACATGAAGTTAATTAAAGATTTTGCAAAGCCTTTCAGACATACTGGTTGAAAGGATAGCATTACAGAGTGTTTGCATTTCCCATCTTTTTCCGTCGGTGTGCTGGTTTATTTACATAATGTTGATAAGTGTGAGCATCTAACCACAGCTGAGAATCAGTGTAAATGTGGTTAATTCTTACTTGGAACAGCAGAGGGCAGAATTGACCTCACATGGGAATCTTAGATGTCAGAACACCAACAGTTTATGTGTTGATTAATAATTAGCAGCATCTGTTGATTTCATTTTTCAGCTTTCCCTTTTGTACTTTGGATTCTTCAGATTTTTGATAAACGTAACAGCCACCATGTTTTGTTAATTTTTTTAATAACTTTTTTTTTTACAAATGCACTAACATTTATTTTCTAAAATAAAATGCTTTAAACCTGTAAGTCAAGATTGAAAGATTAAAATGGTTCTGCTTAATTAATGTTGGAGAATAGTGGATTTAGTATCTAGAGCACTTTTGAATGATACAGTACCTCTCTTTCTAAGCATGATCACGCTTAAATTATATTTTAAACTATTAAAAAGTATAGAACATATACAATACATTATATACAAAAATATACAAAGCATGTTTTACAACACAAAAACACACCAGTCTCTCGCGAGAACTCTTCTCACGTGTGATCTTCTGTTATGTATCCCTTCTTGCGGGTTTGGTTGTGAAACCTGGTTTGTAGACCAGGTCAGAGGTGTCTGTGATTCTTTTGAAGAGTTGTTTAATGTGTAACTCTCTGAGGCTGATCTGTCGTGTAATGCTCACACACCAGCAACTACATATCACACCAGACAGTCGCGCGTGTGAACCCGGCATAACTCTTGGTAGCATTTGCAAATACCAGAATGCTTCAGCAACTGCATAACAACGCCCTGGCAACCACACACCCTACTAACATTGTACTGCTTTTGCACAGGCAAGCACCAATAGGAAAATAAACCTCTTAATGTGCAGAAGTATCTGATTTAAAATTCACTTAGTTTAACAGCCCACCAGCAGGATCCTGATCTATTCTGCTGTGTCAGTCATTCCCTTACTGCTGTCTGTGTGCTCCAGAGTTTATCAGAATGAATGCACGTAACTGAGAATTTAACTGAATTTCTATCCAGAATCAGAAATAACACTTTAACACGCAATATTAAGAACAACACTGATTTTCTAGTTCCTTGCTTACGATCAGTTGAAGCATAAGCAGCACACTAGACAGTTAGCCATCATGGTTCAACTGGGGCTCTCTGGAGTTTGGGTTTGCAGTCTGCTGAGGTCATCTTCCTCATCTCTTATGTGGTCTTCCACTGAGAGGAGGTGCTGGAAACCTCAGATTTAATCCGCAGAGCTCCTATATTTAGGAAATATGCACCACTGTCACTTTCCTTATGTGATACAGTATTTTGATCTTACTGTGTTAAACTAGCTAAACCTTACAGAGTGTAGTTTGAAGAAATGTTTAAAACGTACCTCAAAACCCTTCCATTTAAATAACACGCTTCCTAGATGAGGGAAAGATGTTTTAGTAGTAAATGAAGGAACAGCTCCAGTAAACTTTAGGCTGTTTAGTCCAAAGGTGTTGTGGTGCACGTCACTCAAACCAACCGTGAATCATTAAAAACAGAATGATTATTATATTAATTGTAATATACCGCATGTTTAACTTTTGAGGGAACTTTTAATACATGATTCAGCTTGTAAACACACGTCTAGACTGTGTATTTGTTTGCTGGTTTGAAAAGAGCTGGCTTCCTAATTTTGGAGTGCTGGGAAGCAGAAAAAGCCGCACAGCACAGAGAAAACAAGAGCGTAATGGACTGTGGATTCTGTGTGGAGATGCTAAGTATGGGTAAATACAAACTGAACTTTTAGTAAAGCCAGTGTGAATGTGCAGTCAGAATGTGCTAAGAGGCATTTGTGATTTTATGAATGGAGGGAAAGCTTGATGAATTAATGAAGAGCTCCAGGCGGAGACTTTTGCAGCTTCAGCAGACATTACAGATACTCAGAATAGATACTCACAAGCTTTTATATGTTTAAGGGTGTTGCGTTCTGTCAGGATGTGATCTTTATCAGATGATGGTTTTAATGTGACGTTTCTCATTCATGTATCTTTAATGGTCCACGTTAATAGTCATGTTGTTTTCTGTTAAGCCTGCAGAGCAGAAGACATCTCTGCAGGGTTACACATCTTCCACACTGTCACCTTTCACTGTCTTCACTTCTCATCCAGTTTCTAAACACAGCTCTGCCACACGTGTCCATGCCCACCCACGTAACCTTTCTCCTACATATGGTCTTATTCACATTTTTGTACTTGAAAATTCACTCAAACAGTTTTCTCACTCTTCAAATCAACTCATACAATATTTTCACCATATTCAGATTATAGTTATACAGTTTGTTGTTTATCTTATCTTTACACATCACCCTTGTCTCATCTTTGTTCTCCTTACTTTTCAGTAGGGTGTCCAGACCTGCCCAGTCCCAGTTTTATGATGTGTATTCTGATGATCCTTTAATAAATATTAATATGCCTCACAGTGTTTAGGCTTGTTGACTTCAATGATGTGTGATGGGACTTTTATGATATTTTGAAGAATGTGCTTCTAGTTTTTTATGCGCTAAGATTGTTGCTGCCTAATGTACTGTTAATACAGTTTTTTCCTGGTTTTTGAGAAGACAGCTTGGGCATTTCCAGTGAACTGTGGTGAAGATGTTATTGTTGGTCGTCAGAGGGGAAAGTGTGAAAACTGATGGTGGAATTGGATTTTGCTGAGGATGAACTGAGGGACAACAGATTTAAAGCTAAGATGTAAAGCCTTTATCATCGCATTTTATCTGCAAGCAACAATTCACTGGAAGTTTTTCAGATGACTTATATTATTGAGGAAGTTCTTAAAAACGTTGCATGCATATAGTGAGTTAACCTCTAGAGGTGTCCACAAGATGCTTACTTCCATTGTAGCTGGAGGTTAATGGCGTTCACATGTGGGTTATCAGTAACCATTGTGTATTTGTGTAGTGTCACAGGGTTGTTGTCTGGGAATACACGGGTGAGATATCCCTGTATGTCACTGTAGAGCTGTAATGGGGAGCTGGTGAAGATGGGAGGCTGTTTGGATGAGTCAAGCCATCATGGAAAGACCTCGCTCACCGATGTGAGGGTCACTGTGAAGGCTTGAATTATTCCTCCTCAAATAAACCAGCGGTTGGCCGGCCAGAGAAAATGTTGTAATTGCCACAGACTCTAAAAAGGTTCTGTAATAACTATTGGTAAAAACCCTGGTCGTCATGGTGGATCCAACCTTTCAACTTCAATTTTTTGAAGTGAGGACAAAATTATATAGTGTATTTCTGCCACCTACTATACAGTATAGATCATTGTGAGGTGTATATGATATATAGATTATAATATAGATGAAGTCACACCACACAATTGTGTACACAATTATTGAGGAATGAGGCCCAATTAAAGGATAAGCAGCCTTAAAGTTAGTCTTTAATTTGATAATTGTATTTAGAATATTTTGACATTAGTCAAATCTATTACTTGGTTTGGTGTCTTAAAATAAGGGCAGGACAATTTCAGGTCCTCAAATATGTTTAGTTAGAAATGAAATTGTAAGTCATGTTCCCAACATGAAGTGTTAGAATAACAAGAAGTTTATCAACTGGGTTTAAAGTGAATGTCATTTATGAGAACTTCTTTCACAACATTGAAATGCAGAAGATGATTTAGGTGTAATTTAGGATTCATAGTTTGCTAAAGTTGTTTACAGAACCAGTATTGTGTACAGTCTAAGCCGTTGTGTCATTTACTGTCTTATTCTAGAGCTCTGTACAATTGACACCCTTTTTCTTCTCTATTTCAAGCCAAATGTTCCACCCCAAATCATACGTAGGGTGGACACTTATAATTATGGCATGCTTTGTTTACATCCTTATTTTCTCATACTGTTTACCTTGAAAGATTTTCTGTGGGAGAATGAGTCAGGAGGGGTATGAGGTTGGTAAATGTCTTATGTTCTCAGTGGTTCTTATGTTCTCCATTTTATGTATCTTTCCCCAAACAACCATTACCCACAATGCTCTTCTTACTCAGTTTGGCAGCATCATGCCATAACTTCGCAGTTATACAGTAGCTTCACAGCATACACAGTTAATTAAACATTTTATTAGTTAAAATGCCACTTGCGTTATAACCAATTAAACACTTAATGTCCTCGTGTCTGTAGTGTTGGGGCTGCATTATTGATCTTGGGTAACTATAGGTTCTTGTGCAAACATGATGAAAATAGAGGAGATAGAAAGGAGGTTTGGCAGAGGGCAGATTTTATAGGCTGAAATTCAGTCAGAGATCAGTTTTATATGACTTGACTCAAGGGTTGTGATGAAAGAAAATATTTTAGCACTTGAGTTATAAGCAGAAACATAAAACTTATTATAGCTTCACCTGGTACCAGTGGGATGTGTGTATTTGAGCAGTAGTGGGGAATTTTGGGGCATCCCACAAAGTTTGGTGTCTTTGTGATGTATAATCTCTGACACTTTAAAGACAAATACATGAGGCTTCAGTACTCGAACCCTAATAAGCAGAAAGTGACTCTGTGAGCACATGAAGAATTGGTGCACAACCGAAGGAGATTTCATGATGTGTGCTAATTGTCTATGGGTGGGAACATACACAGCATTACAGTTAATGTAAATACTGGCTGATGTTGTTTGGGCTGCAGTCTTTTGAGCACTGGTTATAAGTTATTCTTCAAATAAACACACCAGAGACGTAAAGTCAAACTAAAGCAGTACACAGACGGGGATTTGTGCAGACATAATTGACAATATTTGTTTTTGGAAAGGGTGAGGTGATTATCAAATGAAGCCATGTGTTTATTTATTGATGAAAGCTTGAGCTTTCTTTGTCATGCAATAACTGGGCCCGTCAATAACACAGATTTCAGAAGAGGTCATCTGTGTGCCTAGTTTCTGAAAAAACAGTTCCTTATAAAACCTCAGAGAAGTTAACCTCAGCAAGGCTAACCGAGGCTGTAAAAGCACTGATTCTCAACCGGATGTTTTTAAAAATGTTTACAGAACAGGTGGATGAATACTGATCATGTGACATTTTATGCATTATTAGCAATGTATTATTTCTTTGCTACCCATATTTTACAGTTGTGTTTTGTGCAAAGATGTTCTGCTTGGCTGCCATACTATGTATGTGCTTACCTTCATACCACCCTGCTCGCAGACAATCTTCCATCAGTGTGCTCGTGTGTTTTGGAGGAGGCGGGGCTTTATGGCATCTGTGGGAGGTGGTAGGATCTTAGCGTCAAAGTTAGCTTGCTATTGCTAGCCTCCAATTGCCTACCCGACCTTTATAGGTAGGTGGTATAATCATAGTGTAATATTTTGAGCATAGTATGGTATTTTGAGCTGAAGCTTCACAGACACATTCTGGGGACATGAGACATATCGTGTAAAAATAGACATATGTCCCCTTTAAAATAGTGACATTGTTCAGTAAAAACCAGTGTGGTTTCAGCAGTGACTTGAAGAAATGGAAGTGAACTACAGATTGAGGGGAGAGGGCAGTTAGCTGAAAGTAGACTGAATGATTTCGTAAACTCAGCAGTTATCACTGCTGGAAATGAGAAGCGTGCGTTCACATCAGCTGGATCTTTTCATCAGCTGGATCACATGGTGGTTTGTTTGGATGTTTAGGAATGATAATAAGCCCCGCCTCTTTGTTTATATGCAGGGTTGTAACTAGGGCCCAGTGCTGCTTGCAGAAGGTGCATGTATATAAGGTTTACTTATATACATATATGTGTGCAAAAGTATTTTCACCCACCAAACACAGTTTTAAGCCAGTTATTTATATCTTGTGCTGTAGTGTGACAGGTGAAAATATTAATTTACATTTCCAAACATTCTCTTTGCCATTCATTGTTATAGTCTGTGAGATTTTTGTATGCAAAAGGAGTCTGACAACAGTCAGTGCTCCACACAAAGATCTGAACTCACCATCACCAAGTCTGTCTGGGATTACATGAAGAAACAGAAAGAACTGAGACCAAAGATCACTGAGATCAAATCCAGAGGATCTGTGGCAATGTCCCCAAAACGCTTGAAGAAACTTACCTGCAAATAGAATGTTTGGAAATATGTATTTGCTGCATACTGCAGTCAATTTTCTGTGATGTGTGATAATATGGGAGCTTCAAATATATAAGGTTTGCCTATTTTAATGTTTTGAAGGATTGTTTACTGGAGAGCGTATTGCTTAACTACAGAGTCACGCATCAGAAGTTATCACAAAGTCACCCACTGTATGTGTGCCAGGGATGGATGGATCCCTCTTATTTCCCCTCTTTGAGAATCTTCTATGGCTTCTAGTCACTCTTCAGCCACAGTGTCCACAGGTTTCTGATTTCAACTCCAGAGTTTTAACAGATAAGATAAAGAAAGCCCATGTCTGAGAGAACTTGAACTGAAGGGGTTCTTCTCGAGAACTTTCCCTGCCCTCCCGGAGATCTGGAGGTTTGGTTGGGGTTTCTGTAATGACAGATTGTCCACAGTTTTCCACAGCCTCAGGAAGAGTTAAGGAATAACTCTGGAGTTGACATTTTAGACTCCTAAATCCTGCCCAGCTTCCACCAAAAACCCAGTCTCAACTTTACCAGCTATCCATTGAGTTTTTAATGGATAGTCCTTCAGCTTGTCATGAGATCTTTGTGACCAGTAATAACATGCACACCGAGGAAATGAAAGACAACCTATGGCTTTCCAAAGAAAGAGATTTTGGAGGAGCACTGACCTTATTTTATCTCTTCATTTCCATGGACAGCAGATCTCTAAACTCTGTGTTTTATGAGTAAAATTAATACAGTTGACTGTTACGGAGCTGTATGAGTTTAGCCTGTGATTTTTGAGCTCTAAATGGAGAAGTGTTAAGTTTAGCAGGGTTTTATGGTGTTCTTGTGGGATTGCACAGTAAGTCGTTCTTGTGTTCACCCGAGTGAAATGCCACATGGTCACACGTGCTCATTAGTGGCCAAACTGCTACCATAGCAGTTTTGGCTTTTTTTTTTTAAAATAGGGTTAAGACAGGTGTACAAAGAAAAGAGAAAGCAAATTTATACAAACATATAATCCTGAGCAACATATACGGGAAGATGAGCTTCTCTCTGATGGTCTTTCACAGTTGGCATAAATAAATTGCTGTAAAATACAAATGGCTTTATTTTGTCAGATGAATAGCATGTCTTACTGGGTGTGCACGTTTTAGAGCTCAATGGTCAGTATCTTTTTAATTCATGTCTTGATGAGGAGGTAACTGTGTTGTCTCGTCTCCTCCCATAAACTGTGCTGTGATGGTTCTAAATGGAGTGGCGCAGTTTCGTTTATTCTTTGAAGAGGATCTAATCAAGCCTCTAAGCTTGGCACTTCTGCAGATCTCCTCTGCACTGCACTAAAACAACAAAGTTAAAATAAGAAAGCGCAGTTTAAGAATAATATAGAAAGAGATTTTGTATCTGTGTGTGTAACTTCTCTCTTTGATATAATATTTTCATATCTGTCAGTTACAAGTACTTTAGGATTTATTTTGGCACTAAAATAATTGTTTCATATACACAGTTTAAATAATTGTAATGTCCTCCATTGTTTCCAGGCCCACAACCAGCTTTATAATTTGCAGGCATTTGGGCATTTTCCATTTGAAAATGTACATTTACAGTCAACTTTTCTGAGACAATACTAATTGCCAGTAAATCAAGCCATTTCTCTGCGTAAACAAGTAAAACATTACTGTATCAAGAGTTATGTTTGATTATCCTGTTCTGAACAATTTAGGTGTTGATAATTTTTAAACACTAGATCATCCAAACAGGTGAAGTTTACCAATGTTTACCAAATGTCCATCAATTAACCATTAAGAGTCATTGGATTGAATTATTGTCAGATTTATTTAAAATATGTGAACAGAAGCAAGTGAAAAGTTAAATGTGAATTGCATTTTTAATGAATGTTTTTTTGATAGGAAACGATGATTAGGTTTAGTGAAAGACTACTTTGTGATTTTGTGTCACGTACAACATGCTTAAACGTTTGAATAACTGCATTTGGATGTTTTGATGTCCAGTACTGAAAATAGTACAAAAGCATTTCTAAACTAAATCTAAGTGAGTTACCCATACTGATGCAGTACATTAACGTGATCTCTCTGTACTGGATTAAGCAGCTCTGTGGATTCTGTGTGCGGGTGGTCACTCACTGTTGCTCGGTCCTGAACAATCGTTTGTAGTTTTGTTTTGTTGACGTTCAGATATTATGTGAACACTTTCATGAGCGAGCTGGATAAGATCAGTGGCACAGCCTGGTCCACCCAGAGCGTCACAGCTGTTGACACGGGGGATTTGTGTTTGTCAGTGTGTATGGAGAAAAGTTAAAACGGAGAAGTAAACAAATAAACACCGGCATTTTTCAACATACTCTCTCACGTTCTCTCTCTTTCACAAATCTTTCCAAATAATGTTTCATGCACTTAAAGTGGTTTACAACACCGCCATAAACAGATTTGTTTTGGTCACACAGCAGCTAGAACAGTAAAAATCAGCGTGTTGAATTTGTTCATCAACATGTAAACAGGAATTGTGTGTGTGTGTGTGTGTATTAAATGTGTTCATGTGTGTGTTTACACGTGTACGTGCAGTGGAGGGCGCTGCTGCTGTATTAGTGTCAGCACGCTCACACGCGCTACAACAGCCACATATTCCCAAAATGAACTGAAACTGTCTGTGTTATTTCAGTACCTCTCCATGTTAAATAACATTTACCAAGGTAAAACAAGGTAAGGTAAAAACAAATGGCTGAAGCAGCCTATTGGACCATAGAGTGCATACATGAGAAGGGAAATATAGGCTTATATTTGCTTGGGTTTCATTGTTCGGCCCTGTTTAACAGGGTCCAGCTTGAAATTGCTGGACAGTTTTGGTATTTGGCTAGCATTTTATTTTGCTTTCACAGGAAAGTGCTTTGAAGCTTGTTTTTTCTGGTTTGTGAATTTTATAATTATTTCATGTAACAGGGCTGAAAACTGTTCTGCAGTTTAATTTAAGATAAGGAGGCAGTTTTGAACGCTGATCTGTCATGTACTTGCTCAATAACTGATCTCTGTTCATTTTTTTCAAAAAATTACAGATTACATTTTTTATCACTGTTTGAGGTTATATTTATTAATGAATGCTGATTTAGCACAATAACTACATCTATAATAATTAGCATAAGAATCATCCATCAAAACCATTAGAAAGCGGACAGCAGTCTGCAGGGAGATCTTGCCTGCAATGAGAGCAGCATGTACAGCAGGATGTTTACCACAAGGGGGCAGCATAATAACAAATATTCACTCTTGTCAGTATTTAACATAAGCTTTTGCTTGTAAATATATATGACCATATTTCTCCTTTTGATTTGAATATGTGAAATGAGGCTTGTGTGTATGTGGGTTTGTCGACAATATTTTGAAGTGGCTGGTGCAGTACACTAATTCTGCACTTCAGTAAAACTACAAATACATTAATACTGTAAAATTACTGTTTGAGTAATTACATATCATCACTTTTTTTGCAATTCATCATAATACCTTTTTAAGGAGAGAGGTCTGATGTCACAGGCACACACATAGGTCAGATTCCTGCACGCTGGTTGATGCACATGTGAAAAATTAATAAAGCAGGAAGTGTCTGTTTGCCTGGACTGAAGGAATGTGCCCCACACAAGAGAAGAAACCCACATATTCAGCAGCATATTTTAATAGGAAATAGAAAAATAGGTTTATAGTAACAAAGTACTTTTTTTCAGTTTTTTGTATGTCATCAGAGTATTTTCATTATTTCGTAAAACTTTGTTTTGTGTCACTGTATTTTAAGCATAAAGCATTAAATCTTTATACTGTATGCTGCTGTTTTATAGGACTGCTGTTTTCTGTACTAGCAGGATTTTAGCTTGAGTCGATCTGATAAATTGAAAGGCAGGAAAATATCTTATTACATAATTTATGTACAGCTCAGCGGGCATGACTAATTGTGTTAATTTATTTATAACAGGTTATTTTTGCTAGTTAATCGCACTGTATTAATGTGTTAAATTGACAGCTATAATAACTAATAATAAAGTTAGTAATAAATTACATCCAATATAACATAATATAATGACAATGTATGATTTATGTGTTGTTAAATGTAATTCACAGCTCTTTGTAAATGTCTGTCAATAGAGAGAAGTGCTTTAGCCCACAGAATGGTATCTGCCATCAGTTGTTACTGCAGAAGTGAAAGTCACAATGGCTGATGGGTAATGAGCGCTCGGTCTGATGCATTTCTGTGTATTCCTTTGTGTTGTATGTTTAGAAGATTCAGGAACGTATTTTCCCAGTGTGAAGCTCAACCCTGGCCGTTACCTACAGCCCTGCTCAGATGCCGTGAAGAAATGGCTGAGGAGAATGAAAAACAGCGGTAAAATCCTTCTGCTTATAACCAGCTCACACTCCGATTACTGCCGACTAGTGTGTGAGCACATACTGGGGTGAGTTAAACACACTGTGCACTCAAGCACAGATACGACTATTTCCTGTGATGCAATTATTTAAAACCCAAAGCATCTGATACAGATACAGTATCACCTACTGTAAGTTCTCAGGTCCTCATACTGGATTCCTTTAAGAACAGATTATTAATTGTTTAGTTACTTAACAACCAAGAGTATTGAGTGTAAAGTTAGCAGACTACTCAGATCATTAGGATCAGGTCAGTCAGAAATACTGAGGGTTCACTCAGAACAAGAGTCAATGTTTAGCTGTTTTGCTGCCTGCAGCTGGAAAAAGCTTCCAGAAGAGGTCAGACATGCTCCAGCAGTAAATGCATTCACATGCAGCACTTTGACTTTTACTCTCATGTTATTCTCATGTATCTTTTTGTTGTTTTTCTTGTTTAATATTAAAATCACGTAAAATTTTTACGTACAGCACTGTGAATGATCCGTGTACGTGAAATGTTATTTATAAATGAAGCTGCTGTGTGGTGATGTTTGCAGGCCGGACTTTGAGGAGCTGTTTGACCTCCTCATTACTAATGCTCTGAAGCCTGGATTCTTCTCTCTTGTTCCACACCAGAGACCTTTCAGAACACTGGGTGAGTAACACCAGCCCGTTTGCTTTTATAACCATGAAACGTTCCATTAACTTGTTTTATTTTTGCGAATTATATTTTCGTACATTAATCCTACACCTCAACCTCACCCTCAAACAAACCTTTCTCTTCTTTACATTTTTAATACAATTTCATTTAAAATTATTTTAAGTATCTGTTTTAAGACATTTTTCTTGTGGTGATCTCTGGTAACTGTAGTCATATTTTAAGAAAAAAATTAAAGCTACAATTACGAAAGTAGCTTTAAGTCTTGGCATAGCTGCAGCGTGTGGATGTTGATAATTATTGGTTGCCAATGTGCCGGAAGATTCTGGCACAGTAATTTTTAGTTTTTAATTTTGTCATTAATTTTTATGCTAACGTTTGATTTGACTAAATCCTTTTTTCTTGCAGTTTCCTGCATTAAAGCTGTTCTGCTCTAGTGTCTTATTCTTGTAATGTTTTGTTGTTTTTTTTATCATATTTGTTTCAAACTTTTAGAAATCTTAAAGATCTGTTTATTTTACAGGTTTAAGTGAAATTTCTGCAGAACACATGCTTCTGTTTCCCCTGCTAGCAAGAGTTGCGTTCACCATGTGTGGTTATCAGTTTACCGAAACTGATTTTATATATAAAAACAGCAACACTTTACACCATCATATTAACACCAGATGAGTAACAACTCGTTACTCATTATTTTAACATGGTTTTTGTTGGTACTGCACTTTCACACTGTTTTGACAAGTTCCCCTTTGTGCTTATATATTAGGTGCTTAGTCTTATGTATTAGTTCATAGTATAGTTTTTGTGTTCATCAGTTTTTTATTATTTCTACAGTTTATGTTTCTATAGAGCAGTCTGGTCTTTCTAAATCGGTGCTGTTATTTGTTTTTAATATTCATAGCACAGAATGTACAGTTTTACTGTTCATTTCCATCATGTTGTATACTTCAATAATGCTACAATGTTTACTCAAACATAAATATACATCTGTCTTTCTTCTCTCTCTCTAGTGGATGATGTTGAGAACAGTGAGGGGCTGCCATCTCTGGACAAGGCTGGCTGGTATTCTCAGGGCAACTGGCCACATCTGAATGAACTTCTGCAGTCCATGACCAACAAATCAGAGCCCAAGGTAGAGCAGCACTCTTTATTAACCAACAAATCAGAGCCCAAGGTAGAGCAGCACTCTTTATTAACCAACAAATCAGAGCCCAGGGTAGAGCAGCACTCTTTATTAACCAACAAATCAGAGCCCAAGGTAGAGCAGCACTCTTTATTAACCAACAAATCAGAGCCCAGGGTAGAGCAGCACTCTTTATTAACCAACAAATCAGAGCCCAGGGTAGAGCAGCACTCTTTATTAACCAACAAATCAGAGCCCAGGGTAGAGCAGCACTCTTTATTAACCAACAAATCAGAGCCCAAGGTAGAGCAGCACTCTTTATTAACCAACAAATCAGAGCCCAAGGTAGAGCAGCAGTCTTTATTAACCAACAAATCAGAGCCCAAGGTAGAGCAGCACTTGCCCATTGTATTAAATTATATTCTTCATTGTACTGAGCTGTGTTTTATCCTTATTTGTAACTTTGGTTAAAAGCTGCTAATTAATATTTGTTACTGTTATTAATGTAAGGTACTGTAAAGGGTTGTTTTAAATGATTGGTCACTGAATTGCATGTGTGTTACCTGATGCAGGTGGTGTATTTCGGTGACAGCATGCGTTCAGACATGTTCCCCGCCTGCAGCTTTGGGAAGTGGGAGACTGTGATGATTGTGGAGGAGATGGAGGGGGAGGGCGTTTCACATGCTAACTCCTCCTCCTGTAATAGCTCCACCCCACCTGAAGGCTCTGTAGAGAAGAAGGGCAAATTTGAGGTGAGAGTGAAAGCCTGTTTCTGTTTAGACAAGCTCAGGATCTTTTCCACACTCTCCCTCAGGTGTGTGTGTGTGTCTGTGTGTGTGTGTGCACCTAAAAGTGGCACAGATGTGTATCTACTACACTGTGTGGTGCTCTCAAATGTAACTAAATATTTCTGAATTCCTGAATTAATTCCTGTCTTAAATCTGCAATCTGTAATGTTTTATTTTATTGAGCAAATACATAACAGATCAGCGCTCAAAACTGTCTCCTTACCCAATTCGCAAGGGTAAATTTATAAGACTTATAATTTATAGTTTGATCTGTTGCAGGAAAGTCTGATGTCATTCGTCTATGTGGTTGCGTCATGTCTGTAAACAGAAAGAAGACACGGCTGCTATGTTGCATTTTTGGGTGCTGAGGAAGTGAGGGAGTGTTTGTAGCTTGTTCTTAACAGTAGTTGCTTTTCAAACTTACCATCCACATTTAGAAAATAACTCCAGTAACTTGCAGTTGTATGTTTCAAACAGAGGTGGTGATAGAGAGACAGAAGTTGTGGATTGCAGCTTTAACTGAGCTATCAGGATTATTTGGGGGTTTTAGGCTACATGTAAATGTGGCCGTTTTCAAATTCAGATGGTGTGACTGAAGGTTGTGTGGCAATTTGTGCCAGTTTGAGTCACTGTCAGTGGTGCATTGGTGGAAATTTCCATTAAAGTTCATATTTTAGTTATATAATGTAGACGTGTCCAATGCCAAATGTGAATGACATACATGTTTTTCCAGTTATGCAAGTGTCTTGTTTTCTCAAGCTCTCAGATCAAATGCTTTCTCTAACTCACAGTGTGGGTTTGATGTTCTGTGTTTTTAGTCTTTGTTCTGAAGGGTTGAAACAGAGTTCAAGTACATCAAGTTCTGGATCTTCTTTTCTCAAGCAAACATCTACATCATGTCCAGTGAATATTGTAGTCCTGAAATAGTTCAAATAAAGACATAATAAATAACTTCATAATAAAAACTGGTCGACACAAACTCTTCATTAAACTAGGTGGAAATGAACCAATATTTAAATATCTTGTGTGGGTCATGTTTTCTTTTATCTTGCATAGTTTTGTTGAATGTTTTTGTGAATGATGGCATACATCCTGACGGTATACTGTAGGCATCTGTCTGTTTGGGCTAGCCTATATAAAGTCTATATTTAATGTAATATTTATTATACAAGTACCAGTTTCATTATGATTGCTACTACTGGGCTAATTTCTGGGCTGTAATTTATCCAGAGATCAGCAGGCTGGCTGTTTATTCGAGATGTCACAGTTTTGGTGGTTCGTCCGTGATAGGTATTATGTATTCCATTGCTCAGCTTTGCTCAAGCTCTCTCTCTCGCTCTCTCTCTGTGTCTCTCACAATGTTTAGGATCAGGGAATGAAGTCTCCCTCAGCTGTATCACATCAGTGGGGATCTTATTTTGTGGACATGCAGGAAAATGAAGGAGAGGAGAGACAGACACTAACCTGGTGTTGTCACAGCATCCACTCATACAGCACCATGGCTATACCCAGCATTGAGGCTATAGCAGGTATGCGTTGACATACTATTGACATACATACTACTAATAGTCTGTAAGTTACGTTTTCTGTGTCACACATTGCTTGTTTGCGTCTCTTCATTCTTGTCCATCTCTTTCAGATCTTCCTCTTGACTTTAAGTTCCAGAGATTTTCTCCGAACAAGCCCATCACAACAGGTTATTACCCCAGAGCTCCAGACTCGCTGCTGAGACACGAACAGAAGCGCCCGTGAAACCTGTCGCCCCCTGTGTACACACATTGTTAGAGCGGTGATTCCAGTCCTGTTCTGAATGACCCTCAGCAGATCTGACACACTCATTTGAGATCTGGGTGCTGATGAGTTGAAATTGTTGAATCTGTAGTGTTCTCACAGGGTCAGGTATCTGTAATCTGTAGGGGGTCTTGCAGGGTCAGGATTGGGAATCGCTGCCATGACCATTCATTCACCCAGCCAGTGAACAAATTGTGTGATTGTAACATTATGTGTTATCTTCTCCACCACTACAGTATACACAGTGTAAAAGTATGTCTGTATGTCAAACAGTATATATTCTATGACAAGTGAATATATCTATATATTAATTATTGGATATAGATTTTTAAGAGGAAGTTGTCTGACTCTTACCCAGCATTTAGTTTGATTACATGGACGACAGAAAGACGCTTGAGGAAAACTGGCTGGTAAAATCAGCAGAATTTACATTGTGTTATTAACGCTCATGTAGATGCAGCTCAGTCCGTAAGCAGCTTTTTTTCCCAACCTCCTTTTTCTTTTCCCCTTGACTCATTAAAAACCTGCTGCTTACTGGATGTGTTTACGTAATTCTCCATCAGAAGACTCTTTCTCTCGCAAGAAAAGTGAGGTTTGCATTTGACTCTGAAGTCTCTGACTACAATTGTTGAACTACAAAAAGTTTTCCTATGAGCTGTGTGTGTTTTTCTTGCGGTACAGTATAGTACAGTACATTTCATACCTGCAGTGTTGTGCTGATGTAAACTTCTTGCACATACTGCAAAAAGCAATGCACAACTTGAATATTCATGCAGACAGGAAGCAGCTGTGAGTGTTTTGCACTTCTCGTGATTGGTGAACTGTAGGAGTGTGTCGTTCGCAAACTGAAGGTGCTGTAACAGGTTCAGATCAGAGCTAGTTTAATGTGATATTGTTTGTTTCACTCTATTGAAGTTATGATTCCATGTTTTTATTTACTGTATCATACAAGAGTTTCTATGACGGGTTGTATGCTGTACATACTAAGTGTTCACTTGAATTCTTGCCTAAATGTAATTTGTTTCAGGTCTTCGTTGTTATACAAAAAAGATTTTTCTCTGTATATGTAATGTCATAGGAACAGTGTAAAAATATCGTGCTGTTGGCTGATAGTGAATGTAATCAGTGGATGTTCAGTCATGTTAAGTGACAGTGTTGAGTGGTGTCAAAGCTCTGTGCAGTTGTTTTATGTGTCAGAACTCTGAAAACCATGTTGTCTCATGCGTGCTGGTCCAGTACATTATTACTGATTTGTTTAAAGCGATGCAGTTGGAGTTCTTGTTTGTCTGTTAAGTGGTCTTATGGGGTTTTGCAGTGGTGTCGATGGTTTTACATTAAAAATGGTACATTGTTAAGGAACTGCATGTCAAATGTGTTTGATTTCATTGTTTCACCAAACTGTATTTAGTGACATGGTGTTTTTCAGTGCGCAGCTTCACTGAGTATGCAGTAGCGTGGACGTCTTCATAAGAACATGTGATCTGCTTTTCTCTGTTAAAATGTCTCTTCTGCTGTTTATGGTAAACTGTATTACTTGTTTACTGAGTGCAGGGAAAGTGTTGCAGAAATATAAAATAAACGATCATGCTACAGGAGTTTGAAAGGTTTTCATGTGTTTTTGCACCTGATTGCTGTTTTATACTTGAAAAGTTGAAATACTTTTTACATTCAGAAGCTGTTCAAGAGATGGTTTCTTTCAAGAGTCGACTGTTAAACCAGATGATTGTTACACAGATGTGTATTAAGTCAAGTGTAGTTAAGTAAATTTGAAGTTTAGACTTTTAAAGTTTAATATTAACCCCAATATTAAAGGCCAGATTGACCTCAAGTACTATTCTTTCCCCTAGTCACCGTTTAATAAAAAACATCTGCTTAATGTCTGTAACTGTTTTCTCACAACTTTGCTAATGTCACTTTTCACTCTTCTGTTGAAGGACTCATATTTCGACACCGTCCATGACACGGACTAATCCTGATCTAGATTAGGCTACAATCTAGTTCTGTGCTGCGGTTTTCACTTATTTCCTCTTTTCAGTTTAGTTCTGTAGTTTATTATTATAAACCGGACCGTTTTCTTATGCTCTTGTGTAAATAGCACAAGAACCTTCCTTTTTTCTTAATTCTTGTTTGCATTTTCTTGTTAAGCTGTTACTGTGCAGTTTCTGTTCCTGAATTCAGCTAATGTCACATCTGTGCCTTCATCTTCATCATCAAAAGCTGCATTTAACCTGATCTTAACCTCAGATTCCCTCAGACACCATCAGCAGACCATAACAGCTTCAGTATATCCACATTTATCTGCTGCAAACTGATCTGCAGTGATCTGAGCTGTAATATTAACAGAAACAGCTGAATTAAAACAGTAAATACAAGTGGGGAAAAACGTTTTAAAAGCTTCATGGTGTTGTGTGTTAATAGCATAATAAGAAAGCCTAACACAGACCCATTCATGCAATAATTCAGAGTCCACTGAAAGTTGAGAGCGATAACAATTACTGCTTATTTCTGTTTGATTATCTGTGTGTGTATGTTTTAAAGATATAAAGGATGTAATATCAATTTAACAACAGCTGATTTATCTGATACTAATAAATGAATTAATTATTAGTATCAATAAACAGCAGCAAGTGTTCAATAAACAAATTTTGGTGTGTTTTGTTTTTGCTATTTAGAGTTTCTTGAGAATCTCTCGAGGGAAGTATTATCATATAATATAAATTGTACATGAAGTATTATCATGTAATATAAGTTGTGCATGAAGTATTATCATGTACTATAAATTGTGCATAAGTATTATCATGTAATATAAGTTGTGCATGAAGTATTTTCATGTAATATAAGTTGTGCATGAAGTATTATCATGTAATATAAATTGTGCATGAAGTATTATCATGTAATATAATTTGTGCATGAAGTATTATCATGTAATATAAGTTGTGCATGAAGTATTATCATGTAATATAAGTTGTGCATGAAGTATTATCATGTAATATAAATTGTGCATAAGTATTATCATGTAATATAAATTGTGCATAAAGTATTATCATGTAATATAAATTGTGCATGAAGTATTATCATGTAATATAAGTTGTGCATGAAGTATTATCATGTAATATAAGTTGTGCATGAAGTATTATCATGTAATATAAGTTGTGCATGCATGTACTGAAGACAACAGCCCCGATCAGCAGACTGAGGCAGGGAGGGCAGGCCCGTCCTCCGCTCCGGTCGCGCCGCCTCCAGCAGATGTGACGCTCGCCGCTCCGGTGACTCTCTTCCCGGCAGCTGATTGCGGTTACACACGTACACTGAGAAACACTTTATGATCTCCGGATGCGCTTCACTCGACATGAAACCCATCATCTCGACGTTTTTCATGAAGGAGAAGACAACACGGAGAGGTAACGCGACTGATCGTAACTTTCTTCCCCATTTAGCAGCTCAGCTCTGAAATATTGCGGCCAGCCGTAAAGCAAACGCGCTTCTCACACAGTGAGCACCGATGCTCACTACACGATCATTTACTGTTGTCACTGAATCTGTAAGTGATCCACTTCAGTCCACTTACTCAGTTCAGTTTTCAGCCTGTGGCCTGCAGAACAAAAAGCAACAGGAGAAAGACTGAGATGTTCACATACTGTTTAATAACACGAAATGTAATGACGTGTCACTCGTGTGAGGTTAGACCATCAAAACACAAAACCTGGACAAATGTGTGAAAACTGCTGAAGAGCCAGCTCGGTTTCCTCATGTTTCCTCAAGCATTGCATGTCTGACCTGTTGATTTCAGCAGGAATGTGGAGGTCAGGGGCCGCTGCTGTGACTTGCCCCGTTTACTGCCCCCTTGCAGCAGTGGAGTCTGGAGCAATGAAGCACTGAAGGCCTTCATGATGCCCCGTTGTGCTGTGTAACAGATGCATGTGTGTGTGTTGTAGGGATAGATATCCACGCCGCGCTGGACGGGCGTCCAGACACCCCACAAAACTGCAGCAGATCTTTTCCCTGAGACTGACGGCAGTGTTAGATAGTCTGTGGAGGAGAGATCACGTTCCTCCTCTTGGACAGATTGTGATCTGCTGAACATTAGTGATCTGAACACTGTTAATCTGACACAACCACACGCGTTAATGCAGCTTTACTGTACCGTCCTCTCGGTCTCAATAGCTGTTTGTCTCTTCTTTATTTTGAATGTTTATCCACTTTCTCAGATCCACTTTCTAGAAAAGAAAACTATCTCCAGATGTCAAAGAAAAGTGATATTGCCCCTGTGTGTTTGTGTTGCTATCAACACTGGCAGTACTGTGATGGTGTCTGATAGTAATAGCATGGTTTTATAAATGCCACGGTGCTAACTGATTAGCATATTAAAAACTATACAATGCCATAGTTTGTTTAACTTTTTTTAAAAAAGTGCTATTAGTTTGTCTTTTAACCCAGACCTCCAGAGGGCTGCTCTATATGATCTCTATACATGTTTAGACAGAATGAATTAATGTTTCAGTTGCGTCTCACACAGAAAAGTCTTTCAGTTCTGTACGCTGGAGCATTGAGGCATGAGGCATTTCCTGTGAGCCTGATGAAGCGAAGGGGCATGTTGAACTTTCAGTTCATAAATGCATAGAAAGCGGGACAGATTAGCCCTACAGCTGGGTGTAATTACTGCAGGCATTCAGAGTGTAACCCTTCCCCTCTCCCCCCTCAGCTGAGACAGGACAAGACGCTCTGCTTCTCTGATGCCAGAATGAGAACGTACACCCGTGGGGCACCACCAGTGTTCTTCATAAGTGCACTGGTGTGGGTGCTGCTCGTCCCCGCGCTGGCTGTGGACCCCAGCGGAGGCATACCGTTCCTCGGAGGCAACTACGAGGGGACTCACCCCATGCTGTACTTCAGCCAAGCGGAGGTTGAGCTTCTGCAGCAGGCGGCAGCGGGAACGCACAAGGCTTTGGCTCAACAGATCCGGGAGGCTGCGGAGGCCATGCTGGAGCGACCGGAGGAGTATCTGCCCCCCTGGAACCCCGCAGAGTTCAGTGCTCGCTGGAACGAAGTCTATGGCAACAATTTAGGCCTGCTCTCTATGTTTTGCCTGCTGTATCCACACCGTGCTGGAGCGCTGGACGTGGCCAAGGAATACATGGAGCGAATGGCTGCACAACCAGACTGGTAGGATAATATGTGTGTATTTGTCTGCTGATTACCCCTTAAAGATGCGCTCAGTATTTTTTCCCAATTTACAATGTTAAGCACTTTTATGTTTAACAAACTAACACAACATATAGTACTTTTGAAAAGTAAGCCTAAAATCATGTACACACACGAGACAGAGACTTGTCATATTACTAGCCTATTAAAAGCTTATTTTACTCAGTCAGTCATCGTATGGAGCAGACGGTAGTCTTGGTAATCTCAAATGTATTTAAAAATGAAAATAATGTAACTAACATACATGTTTTACATTCTTTCTGGGAAAAGAAACACATATTCCAACTAGCGTTTGAGCAACAGTCTCAGCATTGACCTAAAATTGTGACTATGCATAATTTTTTTATTGTAAAATCAGGTTTAGTTTCTGGTAGGCATCTTCATGTTTCCACACATAAAACAGCCTTTAATACAGTCAGCAGACAGATTTACTCCTGATACTCCTGATGCTTGTTATATGGACAGTTCTTAGATATTGCTTGCTCTGTTTGTCACTGTTTAAAATGGCTCGGGTTAGACTCTCTTTCTCAGTCCTATATTTCTGTACGTTTGAAAAATATGAACCTTTTCTTGGTTATTGTATGTTTGTTTGTTTTTGATCTATTGGGTTCTCCTTTGCATTGACTTAATATGATATTGGAGTCCCACTTTTAATTTGAGGTACGATGGCGTCTCTAAAATTATTGATCATATATTTTCGTTTCTCAAGATCATCCAGGTTCTGGATTATTTTGGATGTGCTTGGACTCCTCAAAGTTATTTAATTCTTCCTGTTAGTGTCTTCAGATCCTGAAGTTGTGTGTGTTCAGATGTGTTCAGATGTGTCACTGTGTGCGGGTGCTGATGTTTCTTTAAGGCTGCAGTAGATGGTTGTGGACTGTTGGAGTTAACTGCTGTGGTTCTCCTGCACTTTCATTTGCTCTGCTGCCAGCATGTAGCGGCCAACCAGGATCTACTCAACACAAACCTCCAGCTTCTGGCACCCATAACATTGTTATTATTACTCGCACTCCACATTCTTTCAGTACAGCTGTAGCTTTAAATCAGCTGTACACCATCCACTGCTCTTGAATTTCCATCCATTTCGTCTGAATATGAAGATTTATGTTTATGCTGTTAGCAGAAGCTTCCCTAGAAACGTGGACAACAAAGAGCACAAATCATGTGCCTGACTAGATTTTTACCATATGCTGTTAAAATCATTCCACAGGTTTACCTGCATAATCAGTGCAGAACAACCTGTAACACTGAATATGTGAATTTTACATGAAAACATTACAAATTATTCATTGCCTGTGAGATTCTAGTTGAATAGCAGTAATATAAATAAACTGTATGTGACTAATTCATGTCAGTAGTGCTTTGGTGAGAGGGCCAGAATTGTGGCTGTCAAAGAACCAAAAAAAATCTTCTAAATGCCCAGTGTCGACATTGCACAGGTGTTAAAATGATTGTTTTTACTATTAAAAGGTTTTACAGTTATAGGGGTGCAGTATACAGTTGAATTCTTGTAAAAGGCTAAAAAAGGGGCACTTTGAGAAATACAAACTTAAAATATACAATATAACCTATAATGTAAAAATGAAGAGTGCAGGGATCCTGCTTTGAGGCCCCTCAGCTGTCCAAAGTTGAGTAACCCTGTCCTATTTCAATCTTTACTGTTCTACATTACTGTTACAGTTATCTTTCATATGTTCCACATCACGCTCAGTACAGTAAGTAATTTAACAACCTGCATTTATGCATCATTTTTAAACATTTGTAAAGATATTTATAATATAAATAATAATATTTATAATAATATTTTATTGCTCAGGAGTCGCTCTTTGATGCCTCAGGAGATGTGATGGAAATGTGCTGTTTGTGCAGTTCTTCTGTAACGCGCACACATGCAGTTTGATAGATTGCACAAGTAAATGAGTCTGTTTAGATTAGAACTAGAGCAGTTTTCTTCTCAAAAGACGTCACTTATATCAACACTGCTTCAACTGTATGCAGCTGCTGCAGTTACACACACACAGAAAACACAAGCTGTTGTGTTCCTCTGGTGTGAGAGTGTTTTACGGACTGTTGTCGTGTTCCTCTGGTGTGAGAGTGTTTTACTGACTGTTGTCGTGTTCCTCTGGTGTGAGAGTGTTTTACTGACTGTTTCGTGTTCCTCTGGTGTGAGAGTGTTTTACAGACTTTGTCGTGTTCTCTTTAGAGTGTTTTACTGACTGTTGTCGTGTTCCTCTCGTGTGAGAGTGTTTTACTGACTGTTGTCGTGTTCCTCTGGTGTGAGAGTGTTTTACAGACTGTTGTCGTGTTCCTCTGGTGTGAGAGTGTTTTACAGACTGTTGTCGTGTTCCTCTGGTGTGAGAGTGTTTTACAGACTGTTGTCGTGTTCCTCTGGTGTGAGAGTGTTTTACTGACTGTTGTCGTGTTCCTCTGGTGTGAGAGTGTTTTCTGACTGTTGTCGTGTTCCTCTGGTGTGAGAGTGTTTTACTGACTGTTGTCGTGTTCCTCTGGTGTGAGAGTGTTTTACTGACTGTTGTCGTGTTCCTCTGGTGTGAGAGTGTTTTACTGACTGTTGTCGTGTTCCTCTGGTGTAAGTGTTTTACTGACTGTTGTCGTGTTCCTCTGGTGTGAGAGTGTTTTACAGACTGTTGTCGTGTTCCTCTGGTGTGAGAGTGTTTTACTGACTGTTGTCGTGTTCCTCTGGTGTGAGAGTGTTTTACAGACTGTTGTCGTGTTCCTCTGGTGTGAGAGTGTTTTACTGACTGTTGTCGTGTTCCTCTGGTGTGAGAGTGTTTTACTGACTGTTGTCGTGTTCTCTGGTGTGAGAGTGTTTTACTGACTGTTGTCGTGTTCCTCTGGTGTGAGAGTGTTTTACTGACTGTTGTCGTGTTCCTCTGGTGTGAGAGTGTTTTACTGACTGTTGTCGTGTTCCTCTGGTGTGAGAGTGTTTTACTGACTGTTGTCGTGTTCCTCTGGTGTGAGAGTGTTTTACTGACTGTTGTCGTGTTCCTCTGGTGTGAGAGTGTTTTACTGACGTTGTCGTGTTCCTCTGGTGTGAGAGTGTTTTACTGACTGTTGTCGTGTTCCTCTGGTGTGAGAGTGTTTTACTGACTGTTGTCGTGTTCCTCTGGTGTGAGAGTGTTTTACTGACTGTTTCGTGTTCCTCTGTTGAGTTTTTACTGACTGTTGTCGTGTTCCTCTGGTGTAGAGTGTTTTACTGACTTGTCGTGTTCCTCTGGTGTGAGAGTGTTTTACTGACTGTTGTCGTGTTCCTCTGGTGTGAGAGTGTTTTACGACTTTTCGTGTTCCTCTGGTGTGAGTGTTTTACTGACTTTTCTGTTCCTCTGGTGTGAGATTTTTTCCTTGGTGTGAGAGTGTTTTACTGACTGTTGTCGTGTTCCTCTGGTGTGAGAGTGTTTTACTGACTGTTGTCGTGTTCCTCTGGTGTGAGAGTGTTTTACTGACTGTTGTCGTGTTCCTCTGGTGTGAGAGTGTTTTACTGACTGTTGTCGTGTTCCTCTGGTGTGAGAGTGTTTTACTGACTGTTGTCGTGTTCCTCTGGTGTGAGAGTGTTTTACTGACTGTTGTCGTGTTCCTCTGGTGTGAGAGTGTTTTACTGACTGTTGTCGTGTTCCTCTGGTGTGAGAGTGTTTTACTGACTGTTGTCGTGTTCCTCTGGTGTGAGAGTGTTTTACTGACTGTTGTCGTGTTCCTCTGGTGTGAGAGTGTTTTACTGACTGTTGTCGTGTTCCTCTGGTGTGAGAGTGTTTTACTGACTGTTGTCGTGTTCCTCTGGTGTGAGAGTGTTTTACTGACTGTTGTCGTGTTCCTCTGGTGTGAGAGTGTTTTACTGACTGTTGTCGTGTTCCTCTGGTGTGAGAGTGTTTTACTGACTGTTGTCGTGTTCCTCTGGTGTGAGAGTGTTTTACTGACTGTTGTCGTGTTCCTCTGGTGTGAGAGTGTTTTACTGACTGTTGTCGTGTTCCTCTGGTGTGAGAGTGTTTTACTGACTGTTGTCGTGTTCCTCTGGTGTGAGAGTGTTTTACTGACTGTTGTCGTGTTCCTCTGGTGTGAGAGTGTTTTACTGACTGTTGTCGTGTTCCTCTGGTGTGAGAGTGTTTTACTGACTGTTGTCGTGTTCCTCTGGTGTGAGAGTGTTTTACTGACTGTTGTCGTGTTCCTCTGGTGTGAGAGTGTTTTACTGACTGTTGTCGTGTTCCTCTGGTGTGAGAGTGTTTTACTGACTGTTGTCGTGTTCCTCTGGTGTGAGAGTGTTTTACTGACTGTTGTCGTGTTCCTCTGGTGTGAGAGTGTTTTACTGACTGTTGTCGGGTTTGTGTGGGTGTTAGAGTGTTTTACTGACTGTTGTCGTGTTCCTCTGGTGTGAGAGTGTTTTACTGACTGTTGTCGTGTTCCTCTGGTGTGAGAGTGTTTTACTGACTGTTGTCGTGTTCCTCTGGTGTGAGAGTGTTTTACTGACTGTTGTCGTGTTCCTCTGGTGTGAGAGTGTTTTACTGACTGTTGTCGTGTTCCTCTGGTGTGAGAGTGTTTTACTGACTGTTGTCGTGTTCCTCTGGTGTGAGAGTGTTTTACAGACTGTTGTCGTGTTCCTGTGAGAGTGTTTTACTGACTGTTTCTGTTCCTCTGTGTGAGAGTGTTTTACTGACTGTTGTCGTGTTCCTCTGGTGTGAGAGTGTTTTACAGACTGTTGTCGTGTTCCTCTGGTGTGAGAGTGTTTTACTGACTGTTGTCGTGTTCCTCTGGTGTGAGAGTGTTTTACTGACTGTTGTCGTGTTCCTCTGGTGTGAGAGTGTTTTACAGACTGTTGTCGTGTTCCTCTGGTGTGAGAGTGTTTTACTGACTGTTGTCGTGTTCCTCTGGTGTGAGAGTGTTTTACTGACTGTTGTCGTGTTCCTCTTGTAGAGTGTTTTACTGACGGTCGTGTTCCTCTGGTGAGAGTGTTTTACTGACTGTTGTCGTGTTCCTCTGGTGTGAGAGTGTTTTACTGACTGTTGTCGTGTTCCTCTGGTGTGAGAGTGTTTTACTGACTGTTGTCGTGTTCCTCTGGTGTGAGAGTGTTTTACTGACTGTTGTCGTGTTCCTCTGGTGTGAGAGTGTTTTACTGACTGTTGTCGTGTTCCTCTGGTGTGAGAGTGTTTTACTGACTGTTGTCGTGTTCCTCTGGTGTGAGAGTGTTTTACAGACTGTTGTCGTGTTCCTCTGGTGTGAGAGTGTTTTACTGACTGTTGTCGTGTTCCTCTGTGTGAGTGTTGTCGTGTGTGTTGTGTTTTCCTCTGGTGTGAGAGTGTTTTACTGACTGTTGTCGTGTTCCTCTGGTGTGAGAGTGTTTTACAGACTGTTGTTGTTCCTCTGTGTGAGTGTTACGACTTGTGTTCCTTGTGAGAGTGTTTTACTGACTGTTGTCGTGTTCCTCTGGTGTGAGAGTGTTTTAATAACTGTTGTCGTGTTCCTCTGGTGTGAGAGTGTTTTACTGACTGTTTCGTGTTCCTCTGGTGTGAGAGTGTTTTACTGATTTGTCGTGTTCCTCTGGTGTGAGAGTGTTTTACTGACTGTTGTCGTGTTCCTCTGGTGTGAGAGTGTTTTACTGACTGTTGTCGTGTTCCTCTGGTGTGAGAGTGTTTTACTGACTTGTTTCTTTCTGGTGTGAGAGTGTTTTACTGACTGTTGTCGTGTTCCTCTGGTGTGAGAGTGTTTTACTGACTGTTGTCGTGTTCCTCTGGTGTGAGTGTTTTACGACTGTGTACGTGTTCCTCTGGTTAGAGTGTTTTACTGACTGTTGTCGTGTTCCTCTTTTCTGGTGTGAGAGTGTTTTACTGACTGTTGTCGTGTTCCTCTGGTGTGAGAGTGTTTTACTGACTGTTGTCGTGTTCCTCTATTTTACCTCTGGTGTGAGAGTGTTTTACTGACTGTTGTCGTGTTCCTCTGGTGTGAGAGTGTTTTACTGACTGTTGTCGTGTTCCTCTGGTGTGAGAGTGTTTTACTGACTGTTGTCGTGTTCCTCTGGTGTGAGAGTGTTTTACTGACTGTTGTCGTGTTCCTCTGGTGTGAGAGTGTTTTACTGACTGTTGTCGTGTTCCTCTGGTGTGAGAGTGTTTTACTGACTGTTGTCGTGTTCCTCTGGTGTGAGAGTGTTTTACTGACTGTTGTCGTGTTCCTCTGGTGTGAGAGTGTTTTACTGACTGTTGTCGTGTTCCTCTGGTGTGAGAGTGTTTTACTGACTGTTGTCGTGTTCCTCTGGTGTGAGAGTGTTTTACTGACTGTTGTCGTGTTCCTCTGGTGTGAGAGTGTTTTACTGACTGTTGTCGTGTTCCTCTGGTGTGAGAGTGTTTTACTGACTGTTGTCGTGTTCCTCTGGTGTGAGAGTGTTTTACTGACTGTTGTCGTGTTCCTCTGGTGTGAGAGTGTTTTACTGACTGTTGTCGTGTTCCTCTGGTGTGAGAGTGTTTTACATCCTCTGAGAGTGCGGCCTTGTCGTGTTCCTCTGGTGTGAGAGTGTTTTACTGACTGTTGTCGTGTTCCTCTGGTGTGAGAGTGTTTTACTGACTGTTGTCGTGTTCCTCTGGTGTGAGAGTGTTTTACTGACTGTTGTCGTGTTCCTCTGGTGTGAGAGTGTTTTACAGACTGTTGTCGTGTTCCTCTGGTGTGAGAGTGTTTTACTGACTGTTGTCGTGTTCCTCTGGTGTGAGAGTGTTTTACTGACTGTTGTCGTGTTCCTCTGGTGTGAGAGTGTTTTACTGACTGTTGTCGTGTTCCTCTGGTGTGAGAGTGTTTTACTGACTGTTGTCGTGTTCCTCTGGTGTGAGAGTGTTTTACTGACTGTTGTCGTGTTCCTCTGGTGTGAGAGTGTTTTACTGACTGTTGTCGTGTTCCTCTGGTGTGAGAGTGTTTTACTGACTGTTGTCGTGTTC
Source organism: Chromobotia macracanthus (assembly GCA_036877525.1). Lineage (NCBI taxonomy): Eukaryota > Metazoa > Chordata > Actinopteri > Cypriniformes > Botiidae > Chromobotia > Chromobotia macracanthus. The sequence continues at coordinate 2,426,425 of JAZGTH010000025.1, forward strand.
CTCTGGTGTGAGAGTGTTTTACTGACTGTTGTCGTGTTCCTCTGGTGTGAGAGTGTTTTACTGACTGTTGTCGTGTTCCTCTGGTGTGAGAGTGTTTTACTGACTGTTGTCGTGTTCCTCTGGTGTGAGAGTGTTTTACTGACTGTTGTCGTGTTCCTCTGGTGTGAGAGTGTTTTACTGACTGTTGTCGTGTTCCTCTGGTGTGAGAGTGTTTTACTGACTGTTGTCGTGTTCCTCTGGTGTGAGAGTGTTTTACTGACTGTTGTCGTGTTCCTCTGGTGTGAGAGTGTTTTACTGACTGTTGTCGTGTTCCTCTGGTGTGAGAGTGTTACTGACTGTTGTCGTGTTCCTCTGGTGTGAGAGTGTTTTACTGACTGTTGTCGTGTTCCTCTGGTGTGAGAGTGTTTTACTGACTGTTGTCGTGTTCCTCTGGTGTGAGAGTGTTTTACTGACTGTTGTCGTGTTCCTCTGGTGTGAGAGTGTTTTACTGACTGTTGTCGTGTTCCTCTGGTGTGAGAGTGTTTTACAGACTGTTGTCGTGTTCCTCTGGTGTGAGGTGTTTTACTGACTGTTGTCGTGTTCCTCTGGTGTGAGAGTGGTTTTACTGACTGTTGTCGTGTTCCTCTGGTGTGAGAGTGTTTTACTGACTTTTCGTCGTTCCTCTGGTGTGAGAGTGTTTTACTGACTGTTTCGTGTTCCTCTTGTGAGAGTGTTTTACTGACTGTTGTCGTGTTCCTCTGGTGTGAGAGTGTTTTACTGACTGTTGTCGTGTTCCTCTGGTGTGAGAGTGTTTTACTGACTGTTGTCGTGTTCCTCTGGTGTGAGAGTGTTTTACTGACTGTTGTCGTGTTCCTCTGGTGTGAGAGTGTTTTACTGACTGTTGTCGTGTTCCTCTGGTGTGAGAGTGTTTTACGGACTGTTGTCGTGTTCCTCTGGTGTGAGAGTGTTTTACTGACTGTCGTGTTCCTCTGGTGTGAGAGTGTTTTACGGACTCTGTCGTCCTCTGGTTGAGAGTGTTTTACTGACTGTTGTCGTGTTCCTCTGGTGTGAGAGTGTTTTACTGACTGTTGTCGTGTTCCTCTGGTGTGAGAGTGTTTTACTGACTGTTGTCGTGTTCCTCTGGTGTGAGAGTGTTTTACAGACTGTTGTCGTGTTCCTCTGGTGTGAGAGTGTTTTACTGACTGTTGTCGTGTTCCTCTGGTGTGAGAGTGTTTTACTGACTGTTGTCGTGTTCCTCTGGTGTGAGAGTGTTTAACAGACTGTTGTCGTGTTCCTCTGGTGTGAGAGTGTTTAACAGACTGTTGTCGTGTTCCTCTGGTGTGAGAGTGTTTTACAGACTGTTGTCGTGTTCCTCTGGTGTGAGAGTGTTTTACTGACTGTTGTCGTGTTCCTCTGGTGTGAGAGTGTTTTACAGACTGTTGTCGTGTTCCTCTGGTGTGAGAGTGTTTTACAGACTGTTGTCGTGTTCCTCTGGTGTGAGAGTGTTTTACTGACTGTTGTCGTGTTCCTCTGGTGTGAGAGTGTTTTACTGACTGTTGTCGTGTTCCTCTGGTGTGAGAGTGTTTTACAGACTGTTGTGTGTTTCAGGTTGGTTAAGGACGCTCCGTGGGATGAGGTCCCCATGGCTCATTCTCTGGTGGGCTTTGCTACAGCGTATGACTTCCTGTATGAGTACCTCAGTAAAGATCAGCGGGAGCGTTTCCTGCAGGTGATCGGAAACGCTTCACACTACATGTATGAGAAATCTTATCACCGTGGCTGGGGATTTCAGTACCTTCACAACCACCAACCAACCAACTGTGTTGCTCTTCTGACTGGCAGTCTCGTGCTGATGAACCAAGGTGAGCCCAACATTCTGGTATGTCCAGATATTATAAATACACTTGCATATCTTAATCTGCCAACACTGAAAAATAAAGATGTTAAAAGGTTCTTAAGGTTCTTAGGTTCCTCAATTTCAGTCGAAAGTTTCTTAAAAGAACCATTTCTTTCCTTTCATACCTTTTTATCATCTATATCTCTTTTGTGCAGCAGAAAGATGCTGTGGATGTTAATGGTTCTTCATGGAATGATACAGACGACAAAGAACCTTTAAGGAACCTTTATTTTTAAGAGTGAAGGTGTTGCCACATACAATAATTTGTATTCATCTCTCAATGAGGCAAAGAACATTTGTTTACAGTAATGCACTTAGAATGGAAGTCAAGGGAAAAAGCACAGCACCAGCATAGTCCCCAAAAGTGCAATTTAAACACTCTGTAGAGTTCATAAAACACATTGTGTTGTTGCGGTTCTCTTTTGGCTATACAGCATGAATATAATGTAAATCACACTAGGTTGATCTTATTTCTTTTGCAATAACAACTGGCTGGATGTACATTATCCTGCGTAATAGACAGCTGCTTGACACGGGTAAATAATTAGAAATAAAATATTAATGTTTATTAGCTCACTTCCAGTTAAATTGTGTTCATCAAAGCAGCTCTATAATTGAATCTATGTTTAAAATGAGACAGATAAAGAATGTGGCTTTTTGAAATGCATTCTGGTTTGGAAAAATTCAAATGTGTGTATATAAAATGATATGAATATGAATTCTGGTAATCTTCAGTGTTGTAGACAGTGATTTTGTTGCATTCTTCACGTTTGAAATCATCAAATCTGGCCCATCAGCAAAAAGGGCAGATTTTAAACATCCCTCCATCCCTCCAGTGAGCTTTGACAGCCACGCCGAGTGAAGGTCTGTGTGTATAGCGACACTCAGCGGTCAAGAGGAGCAGATTCAGTTTATCACAAATCCAGACCAAACCAAACCAAAGACCAATCCAAACAACAACCTTAAACAGCTAGAACAGAAGAACTGAATCAGGCAACAGGTGCTCAAATACAACGTAAAAATACACCCAAATGCCCCCTGTGGTGGGAAGACGTAACTTACTTCTTAGCACTTTTCACAGTGTACATTGTTGCAAAGCAGCTTAACGTTGTAACACAGAAAACAGAAGTATTTGTTGTGGTAGATTGAAATTGCCATTGAAATTGAGTTGCTGATGTACATATTTAAATCTATTTATGAGTGCATCAGTCTACAGCACAATACAGTTTAACAACACTAAACACCTAAGTAAAAGTTAGTTTAATATAAATCAGTGCTGTGACAAAATATTTGTATCCTATTTTCTTTTGTTTTGTGTAATTTCCATACAAAATATTTACAGCCTATTATATTATACAATACAGCCTAATAAAGGCAACCTGAGTAAACACCAAAACTTTGAAACTTTTTTAAGCAAAGTTATTCAACACCTATCACCAATGTGAAAAACTGCTTGAACCTTTAAAAGTGAAAGTCACTTACGTATTATTGTTATTTTTGGCACTTACTGGTTACTGTAGCTGTAACCAAACACTTGCGGTCAGGCTGTGACAGAGCAGTGATGGAATTGTGGTCCACTCCTCTTTACAGAACTGCTTTACTTCAGCCACATTTGACAGTTTTTGAGCATGATAACAGCATTTTATTTGGGCTCAGGTCAGGATTTTGAGCACTCCAAAAGTAATTTACCTTTTCAGAAGTAGATTTAATCCCGTGCTTTGGGTCATTATCTTGCTGCATAATTCAGTTGTGTTTTAGCTTGAGGTTACAGACTAATGAACAAATATTCTCCTTTAGGATTTTCTGGTACAGAGCAGAATTTGTTAAGCAGAATAATTATTGCCAGTTGCCTTGACCCGGAAGCAGCACACCATCACAAGCACACTTGACCATTGGTGTAATGGTCTTTTTGTGGAATTGTGTTCGGTTTGGTTTATAACCAGATGTAACTGGTTATAAATGCTTCCCATTTTGACTCACCAGTCCACAGAACATTCATCCACAATGTTTAAAGATCATCAAGGTGTGTTTTGGCATAATTCAGAAATGCATTCTCATTTTTCTAGATTAGCAGTAGTTTATTTTTGATTGTTCATCTTTATTAATGAGAGAGAAGCCTGCAGTTTCTTCAGTGTTGTGCTTGGCTATCTTGTGACTTCCTGCATTTATCTGAGTTGTTGATGTGCTCATGGAGGAATTTTAGAAGACTGGCTGCTTCTGGGAAGACTCATTACTGTGCCAGGTTTTCTTCATTTGAAGATACTGATTCTCACTGTGGATTCTCAGTGCCTTTGAAATAGCTATGTAACTCTTCCCAAACTGACATATTTCAATTACTCTCTGCATTATTTCTTTTCAACTCTAACATAGGGTGTTAATGGGTAAGACCTTTTAACAACCTTTACAATGTTGTCAAGAGTTCAGTTCTGTTCTGTCAAGAGTTTCTGTTTGTGGGACAGGCCACATAAGACTGTCTCATGAGAGTGAAAGAGATAACACTGTTCTTGCCGATCAACTGTTTTTCCTTTTCATATCAAAGATTAAAGCCTTCACTCAAAAAAATTCTAGGTCAAGAATAACATTTTTGGCAACCCGGTGTTGGGTACAATAGTGACTAACCCAGCTGTAAAAAGTTCATTACAGTCATTTATTACAGTCATACATTGGAATGCAAATTCCAACTAAATCCATATTAATTTCTTTGTGCCTTTCAGGATACCTCCAGGAAGCATACCTCTGGACTAAACAGGCTCTTGCCATCATGGAAAAGTCGATGGTTCTTCTCCGAGATGTGACTGATGGTTCTCTGTATGAGGGCGTGGCCTATGGAACGTACACCACTCGTTCACTCTTTCAGTACATGTATTTGGTCCAGAGGCACTTCGCTATTGGTCACTTCGGTCATCCTTGGCTGCACAAACACTTTGCATTTCTCTACAGGACGCTGTTACCTGGTAAGACTTTGCTCTGACTAGTTCTCTGTGTAATTTAATATATGCAGAGCTTCTGAAGCATCTCCACCTGATAGACTTTTTTGGTGAAGTCTTTGCATGCAAATGATTAATTCATGCTAAATATTTTCTAGCTGTTTCTAGGGTAAAATTTTCTCTTTCACAGCAAAATTGTTTTTTTATATCCTTATCCAGTTACTTTAATAAACCATGTGTTGGCTTATGGTCAAAATTTTGCCTTTTAATGCTCGCTGACTGGAAATAACTGTTTAGTGTGTGTGGTCTGTATGAAGCAACTTGATCATTAATACATTTTTATTGGAGCCAAGTTTAGTTCATCTGAAGGTTCTGAATGTTTCAGATTGTATCTGGTCAAATAAATCAAACTGCTCTACCCTGTTGAAAGGTCACTCAGAGGGACGTATGTTGTTTCCGTGCAGGTTTTCAGAGGACTGTGGCTATCGCAGATTCCAACTACAACTGGTTCTATGGGCCGGAGAGCCAGTTGGTGTTTTTGGATCGGTACGTCATGAGAAACGGCAGTGGTAATTGGCTGGCGGATCTGATCAGACAGAAGCGGGTTCTGGAGGGTCCAGGACAGGCAGGGAGGGGTCAGCGCTGGTGCACGCTGCACACAGAGTTCCTCTGGTAAGACTAGCGTAATCTAGCGCAAGTTACATACTTAATTTGAACAATAAAATTAGCCTGGATTAATAAATACTGTAAATTTGCTAGTATTGCTACTAACTAAGAAATGTTAAAAAATTGAACAGTTATTTAGTTATTGTAAAGTGTTACCATAACAAATAAAAATAAGACAGAAAATTCTTTTTTAAATATATTAGATATTAAAAGTTATAATAAAATGTAAAATAGTTGTTTTTACACAGTAACAGTAAGCAATTTAAATGTGATCATTATTACTGTAACCTTGTATATATTTTTTCATAATTGCAAATGTAATTGCAAAAGCTGTATTATATAAACCCTATATAAATGATATAAAACCTAGTTCTAAAATGATGGTGCTGTTGGCATATCCAGCACCTGAATGCGGCATCATATACTGTACATACTAATTTCTAATGTGTGTAATTCTGAGCACTTCTAATGATGTGCATTATAATTACAGTACCAGATCTTTCATATAATTATAATAGATCTCATTTTCCAAAATCAAAATGAAAGTTTTCATTTTCAAGAAAATCTCATTTTAAAACCAGTTTTAGGTAGGTCATGGTTTGTGGAGTAATAAAGCATCATTCATTTGTGGACTGTGGCTTTTCTGCACAATGTTTTTGTGCTTCTCTTTCCTCTGTGCAGGTATGATGCCAGCCTGGAGCCCACACCACCTCATGATTACGGTATATCCCGTCTGCATTATTTTGAAGACTGGGGAGTGGTGACCTTTGGAAGTGCCCTACCTGCTGGGAGAAACCACACATTTTTATCCTTTAAATCAGGGAAGCTTGGCGGACGTGCTATTTTTGACATTGTTCACCAAAAAAAATACAAGGACTGGATCAAAGGGTGGCGAAACTTTAATGCCGGTCACGAGCACCCAGATCAGAACTCTTTTACCTTTGCCCCGAACGGGGTTCCGTTCATCACGGAGGCGTTGTACGGGCCCAAATATACCTCCCTGAATAATGCCGTCATGTTCGGGCCCGCTGTGTCTGAGAGCTGCTTTGCTTCGTGGGAAGGCCAAGTTACAGAGGCATGTAACTCTAAATGGCTGAAATATAAACACGGGCAAGCAGCAGATTGCCAGGGTCGGGTGGAGGTAGCGCTGGAACAGGATGGCATGGTATTTATTCGTGGGGAGGGACAGGCAGCTTACAACTCCGAGCTGAAGATCAAGAACTTTCAGAGGAGCTTGTTGCTGCTCAGTCCTCAGCTGCTGCTGATGGTGGACTACGTTCGGTTGCTTTCAAACAGTCCGACACGCAGAATAAGTGCTTTCTTCCACAACACAGAACTGCCCTTCCAAAACACGCAAGTTGATGAAGTGCATGGGGCTCTGATCAGAAACGGACATGAATCCTACAAGATGTTCTGGTTAGATGACACAGGGGCCAGTGAAAAGGCAATAGTGGGTTACAGGAGCTACCCACGTGGATACCCTTATAATGGGTCAAACTATGTGAATGTCACTATGCCACTGAGAAATCCCTCAAGCAGACTGGCTTACATCTTCTTTGGACCTGGAGAGGATGTTCAGAGTTTCAGCGTGCATGGCGACTCTGAAAGACTGAACATTTATCTGGCCACCAGAGAACACACATACACCATCTATCTCCTGACAGGTGAGGTTTCCACCAAATCTCCGTATGCAACGGTGCTGATGGATCAGAAGCAGGTGGTGTTTGAAAGCACATCAGGAATGAAAGAGCAGCCGCTGGAGGAGGTGGAGGAGTATGTTAATGCTGTAGAGGACAATCTACAGCACGTTAAACCGGTCTTCCAGCAGCTAGAGCGACACATCCTGTCACGGGTTCTTAACACGGACAGCTTCCACAAAACTGCAGAGCGCCTCCCAAAGTCCTCAGACAGGAGGAATGCAGCAGCGGCTGTTAAGAAGATGTTTGGCCTCTCTAAAAAGAAGGGGAAGGGAGGCAAGAAGACAATCCTCTCTGACAGCCTAGTGGACATCTTTGCTCATATTGAGGCAAGTGAGAAGAAGGAGAAGCAATGGACAATGAAGCGTGTCTATGAGGAGATTCCAGAGGAGGCAGATGACGATTCAAGGGCCTTCATTGATTACGCTGAAATACGAAAGGGCAGAAAGGCGGGATTCATAAAGGGGCGGAAATTTAAAGAAGTGCGCACGGTGGCTACGGCAGAGAGCGCGGATATGTCCAGCTCCACCTCATACATCCGGCTTTTCCTCATTTTGAATATAGCCACTTTCTTTCTCCTGTTGGCACTGCTGTTGACACGCTTCCAGAGGGCTCAGAGTCTGCACACACAGCGCTGCCTGTACTGCATCCTCCTCATAGACAGCTTCATCCTGCTGTGTCTGTACTCGTCCTGCTCGCAGACACAGTGCTGACATCACTGATCCTTCCAGTGGCGTGCCAGTGCTGCGGCCAGCACATGAAAACAGCTTTCAGGTCAGAAGAAAGGTCTCTAAAACCTGCAGGTCTCAAAACAGAAACTGCTGGAAGCCACCTAACAAATAGTATATAAGACAGTATAATTGTTAACATGAATCTCCAGTTTAAAGATTTACATACACTTGGTTCTTAACATCATGTGTTGCCTCTGAGCTTCCATGACTTGTTTGCAGTTTATTGTGACAGTTGTGTAGGAGTGACTCAAATGTTCCGAGTGGCACAGCCGGATTTCAGCATCACTGAGCCACTGTGGTCAGTCTCCAACACAATATGCAAGACAACCAAAGAACACAACAGCGTCTGGAAGATTGTTGTCAGGAACAATAGACGACTGACACAGACGGCTGTACAAAGTGTAACTGATGCTTGAGGAGGCAATAGCTGCTGTTAAGAACACATTTATGTAAGCTGATTTGATTTGCTCAAATAACTTCTGAATATTGTACCAAAACCAGCCCATAAAAATGCAACAACACTGAATCAAATAGTATTAGATTGTATTGGATAAAAGCGGCAATATGCTGTGATCATTTGTTGGCAGGTTATGTTGTTTGCTAAGTTATCGCTCAGCTCCAGAAGTTTACAGACTTTTTACAACAGTTTGAGGGACATTCATCCTCTCATGATAAGTCATTCACCATCCTTCAGCTGGACCCAAAAATGTAATGAACACAGGCGTATCTGACACACACATTTAACTTTCTTTCCCTCATCTAGCATGTGATTTTAAGCTTTACGTTTGTGGTTTAAATAAGCCACAAATATCACATCATTAACAAGTTCATCTGGCTTTATTTTTATTAAGAATGTCTTGGTTGATTCAGCGCAGGTAGCCACAGGTCACATAAGCACAGTGACACTGCACAAAGATGTTACTTTTAAAGTGAAGTTTGAGTGATTTAATTTTACAAATACGTCTTAATTTCCTTCATCCTTACATCTCATCTTTCACAGGAAGTGGGGACAGGAAACAAGAATGCATAAGAAGTCCATCATGCCTCAAAACTAAGCCAGAGTTAGCAAACAAGTGTTTTCTAAAAGTTTATTTCTTAACAGAAGTTGATAGATTCATGAAATTAGCCAGATTTTGAACTCAAATAAGGTTTACATGAACATTGTCTTGTATTGGAACTCTCCATGGCTTATCCAGCCCATGCACATTTGGTAAAATGGACTTACTTTCATCACAAAATTTGTGTAAAATGTATATATGTTAAAGCAAATTTATTTTTGGGTGTCATTTTATACTCTTACTAATTAAAGGCAATTACAAAAATATGCTGCGTGTTTTAGTTCTTGTTGCATTGTTTAGCATGTTTCTGTTGAAAATTGTACAGTTGTCTAGCTTATAGTTTTCTGGGCACAAATATTTAATCACTTGTTTTAGTGAGTTCACTTACTGTTTAGTAATTACAATGGCTGGAAAAGTCATGGCAATGCTCAAAGAACAGTCCTGAGCACCGACACTGAGCATGCAGGGATTATGCTGGTTTTTAAATATTAATGAACAAAGAACATGCAGTATAATTATATTGTGTCTTTTGTATGTGTGTGAGAGTAAACATTTGTGTATGTGACGCAGAATTTGGAGTTACTTGAATTTTTGGAGTAATTTTTGAGATGTGGTCTCAGTCATAACTCATAAATTATGACTCCCATCAGTAATCAGCAGCTCGTTTGAGATGCACCTCATAGGAAGCAGTCAGAGAGAAATAAGCATGATCTAGAAATAAGAAATATGTGTAAATTTCTCCCGTCTCCACTTAGGAGAGCAAAAATATTGTGTGATTTACACCCATGTGCTTTGCTTGTTAATAACATGGGAGTTTCCGTAAATGTCTTTGCTTTATACCAAAGTAATCACAGAGTCCAACCTAGTTGCTTATGATGGTATTGTGAAGGGTTTAAGAACAGCTTTTGAGTTTAAGTATTGTTTTGGCACTTGAAATGAATTAAACCAGAATGAATTGGGTCATTTCTTGACGCGTGCAGTTTCAGTTCAGTCCTGCAGGTGGCGGTGAGGCGCTACAAGCTGGTTTGACATCCGCCAGTAAAGCGCAAAGGAAGAAGTTGCGCGTCCTCTATGTGGACATGTCAAACATGGGCTCAAGAGTTACACGAATGATGAGAAACTTTAATCTTGAGAATCGCGTTCACAGAGAAATCAGCAGATCAAAACCACGAACAGCACCGAGACATCCAGCAGCAGCCGGTTTAACCCGCCACCATGCTGCAGGTGACCCGCTGTGAGGGATCCAGCAGCAGCCGGCTCCATCACTACAGAGCTCATGTAGTGATGGAGCATCTGCATTAGCTTTAACATTGAGTGTGTGTGAAGTTGAACTGTATAAACTGTGATGATGTGAGTGTTGATGAGTCTGTTTCGACCTCATGTGAAGCAGTAAATACAGAAGACATTACCCAGAGAGATGATCCGCTGCTGGCCATGCTGAAGGAGGTGTATGTGCAGTCTGAAGATCCAGTTCCTCAGGTCTGATGTTTAAATGCTGGTTGGGTTCAGTACACATACAGTGCTTTTAACAGGTCATGTCATTTTGTAGTGCATTACTCTTATTTTAAGTACATCACCTTCATTCACTGACATTGATCAGTTCTTGAAAGGCTTTAGTGAATAAGTTCAGTATCAAGGAACAGGCAGGCAAAATATCTGTAAAATAGGCCATAACTGAGTACAGATTTTCTAGATCAAGATTCTAGCAATGAATATGAATATACCTTGTAGTCCCTAAATACAGCAGGTCATGCAAATAATGTATAATGAGAATGAAAAATGTTTAAAATGGTTTTTCCTCAGTTGTCTCCTTGTTTCATTATTGGCACAGTACATTAACTGACTGTCTCTGTGCTCTATTACTCTGTAGAGTAAAGCAGCTGGCGCAGTTAAAAGAGTCGAGCAGGAGACGGAGCGCAGGCCGCTCAAGTTCAGCCTGCCGGGTGACACTTACGGTATCTGTGACCCCACTGATGTCCCGAAAGGCAAGCTGTCACTGGTAGAAGCTTTAACTGCCCTCAACAATCACAAACGCATGCCTAAAACATGGACCTCAGAGAAGATGGCACAGGAATACTGTCTGCACCCTAAAGATGCCAAAGCACTGACAGATTTCTTCATTCCCTTTGATATCAAAATCATCCCGCCAGAGTCAGCAGAGAGGAAACAAATTAATGATTCTTAACAGCACGCATCTGAACTCTAAATGTAGGAAATGCATATTGTCCATATTAACACTGTCTTGCACTGTTCCTTTGTTAGTTGTGTTATCTTTAATGTAATTACAAGAAGAGTTGCAAAAAAATATGAATGTGGTTGCCAATCATTATTTGCTCCTCACAGATCTTTACTCCAGAATTAATAAAACAGAGGATAGGATTTTTTAGATGCACAATAACAAATGTAGTAATTCTTTATTGTGACAAAACCAACAAAAACCAACCAGTAGCTGCACAGCAGGTTTATGAGGAACTCGAGCTGAGAATCTCGTATAAAATGTGATGGGAAACATCTTGTTGCACATTTCTTCTCAAACGGCCTTTTGTATTTGCAAAGCGTTGTCTGCTTGTTTGAAAGTCAAGTTTCCTCTGCCAAAAAGATCTGCACCTGTTCACAAAATGCAGTTTTTTTGGTCCAGTTTTGGCTCAGTTGTAGACCCAAAGTATTCGAGATATTAGTGCCTTAACCAGTCCTACAACAGCAAACCTGTTTTTGTATATTATGGAAACTACGTTCGTTTATTTCTCTATCCTGCCCCTCTTACCACCCCTTATTAAAATGAACCATTGTTTTATTATATTAAAAGTGTAGTAACCATATTTTGGTGCATTGCTTACCATTTATATAACCACAGTTTTACTAACAATGCATGGTTAAACTGTGCAAAACCGTGGTTAATTTGTGGTTACCATGATCTCGACTAAAGTAAAATGTTTGTGTGTTAGCTGGAGTAAAACTGGTTAATTTTCTTAAGGATTTTATCTTATATGACAATATTATCCATCCGTCAGAATGTAGTGGTCGTATATCTGCCACCCACTGAACAGCTATCATTTATTTTCCTGAATTTGTAGGATAGAAGTGAGTGCCTAAAAGATTTACATCATAAATAATAAAATAAAATCGAGTATGCAAGTATAGAATAAAGATTTGGAGTACGAAAATTGAACACCAGCCTGTTGATAGCGGCAACCAAACATGCACGGGCGACGCTGATTGGTCAAAGCGGAAACTAGCCCACCACCTCCGCACGCTTATTGGTTAATATCGCGTCAATCAAATCCGACTTTGAAACGTCATTGGTTTGCTTCAGTGACGCGACCGTGAGTGACGTCCTGCGAATCAAGACGCTGTTAAAACAAACCAGTCATGTCCGTCTCTCATGAGGTTTACAAACAGGGTTTCCTTAAACGAGTAAGACATCGGACATCTTTAGAGACATCGGACATCTTTAGAGACATCGGACATCTTTAGGGATCGGTTCTTTAAGCAGAGACGCGATTAGTTGATGTTATTTCTCACTGAAATAAACCGTGTCTGTCGTATGAGTGTATTGGGCGGAAATGTTGCTTTGGTGGCGCTTCACACATCTGGTGATGGGAGGATGAAGACCTCAGCCTCAACATGGCGATGTGATACCTCATTCATTTCATCTCAGAAACGGAGCGGAATGAGGGTGAAACGTCATTATTTCATGTGTTGCTGGTTAGAGACACAGAGAGCTGTATTATATCGTGTGTTATGATGATGTGATTGTCTTCTCTCTGTCGTTAGCTCAGTCTGTAGCTTTCATTGCCGATTTATTTCGTTTCTGAAGCGTTTTTATGCATTAAAGGACATTTGGGGAAAATATAATGTCAGGACAGTGATGTCATGTATGAGGTCTTTGGGGTTTAACATACAATAACACACAAAGATCATCCAACAGGTCAATATTTACATCCATGATTCTTACATGGTCTGTTCATCTAACATTGCTTGTCTTCAGACCACTGTTCAATTCAATGAGCTTTATCTTTCTGTTTTATTTCTGTTACGATTGCTCTTCCCATCTCATAAATGCCTGTTTTAGCAATGGAGGAATTTGCTAGATTACAAGCATCCAGCAAATCCTGACAAATGTGAAAATTTATGACACTGGATAAAATCATTTTGTTCTTGTTGCTAGGATCCAGAACTATTACGGCAACATGGCTGTCACTGACTGGCGAGGTTACCTCTGTTGTCACTGTGGTTTCAGATACTGAAGATCTCTGTGAGATGAGATGTTTTCCACAGCAGCAGTTTCTTTACGTGAGGCTGGTCTGATTTCATGCTCCAGCCACTGAAATCTGGAATATTCGTCACCAAAACATGTTCATTTGTAGGAAAGCATTACGCAAAAATGTAAATGGTCCTTCATTCGTTAGACGTGATAGAAAACAGGAAAAATACGGGGTATTATTGAATGTGTTTTGAAAGACACACATTGGTGTTGCTAACTATAAAAATAATTATCTAAAGAAAACGTGATTGGACCGTTGGTTCTTAATATATGTTCACATAAATGCTAAAACAGGCACCTTCATACATGCCAAATAATTTAATGCTGAAGTCTTAAGAAAGTACATGGGCTGATGACTGATTTTAGTTCTGTGTGTGGGTGGGTGAATATCTTCAGCATTAAAGTGTTGGTCTGAACATCATGGCCTCATCCTCATTGTTTTACTCTGTAATAATGTTCTTCTGTCCTGATAGCTTTAAAGGAACAGGCTCAGCCCATCCACTCACAGACTTGAGCACCTCCAGCCCAATAAACCAGACTGATGCTGAGCCGCTTATAATGGAATCATGTGGATGTTGTGTTATGATAGACACACATCACATTGTTTCTGTTAACCACGCTGAAGGGGACTCAACAGTTCACGACACATCTTGTCATTGTAGACTTGATATGAATTTATAGTAGTGCTGCATAATTAACTGTTAAAAGATTGCGATTCCCTGGTTCATATGTTAGATTCCCTGGTCCCAGTTAGATAAAACCAGTTTTATAGTGATTGGCCATATACTTGTACTCTGTTTCAGCTATTAGCCAAACTGCAGTATTATTAACAAAGGCCCATCATAAGGTCCATTTTATGTTGTGGGCTGAACTCATGCTATTGGTTGAGTTGTAGCTGTCCAATTGAATATAGTGTTCACACTCGGGGGAGGTCAGCTCTCGAATGGCTAACTAGTTGTCACTGCACATTACACTGGCTTAAGATTTAGTCTTCTGAAGGAAATTAACTCAAATTAACCTCTTTACAAATTTAAACTGAGGCTGATTTAGCCCATAATTCTTATAGCACTTTATGGAGTTTCTTTGCTCTTTGCCACAGTTGATTTTGTTTGAACAATGATGATATTTTTGCATTTTCTTTAGTCATTTTACAGTTTTTTCCTGTTTCCACTGTGTTGAAATGTGTGAAAAATTCTATAAAATAAAACTGAATTCTTAAATCCCTCTCATGTGTTTCTCCAGGATCTGCCTCCGTACTGAGGTGTGTGCTGACCTGTCCTCTGAGCTCACTCTCTTTACAATGTAGCTGCCAGAAGAATGCTTCATTTCCCCATCAGGCTGCCTGTGGCTTCAGGGCCACCCAGCCCCCTCTGCACACCCTGCCTTGGAAACTAACCTGCTCAGCGGGTGTAAGAGGAGGATGGAGAAAACCTCCACCAAAGACAATGACTCGGCAGAGTTCAGGACTCTATCGGAATATGTAACACCCACATCCGTGATGCAGGACCCTGTTCAGGGGCTGAACCTGCCCCTGCAGGTGTTCCTCTGCCTGGTTATCATCTGTGTGCTGCTGCTTGCCCTCCTGGGCAACATGGTGGTCTGTGTGATGGTCTACCAGAGGGCTGCTATGCGTTCTGCCATCAACATCTTGCTTGCCAGTCTCGCCTTTGCCGATATGATGTTAGCCGTCCTCAACATGCCTTTTGCTCTAGTCACCATGGTGACCACGCGTTGGATCTTTGGAGAGGCGTTTTGCCGCATTTCAGCTATGTTCTTCTGGATGTTTTTGATGGAGGGGGTTGCTATTTTGCTGATTATCAGTGTGGACCGCTTCATGATCATTGTGCAAAAGCAGGATAAACTAAGTCCACACAGAGCCAAAGTGTTGATCGCGGTGTCGTGGTCTACATCTTTCTGCCTGTCCTTCCCTCTCGCTGTTGGCCAACCTGCCCTGTACATCCCCCCCAGAGCACCTCAGTGCGTTTTCGGATACACCGTTGAGCGTGGTTACCACGCCTACGTGATGCTAATCATGATGGTGTTCTTCTTTGTGCCGTTCTTGGTAATGCTATACACGTTCATGGGGATCTTGAACACGCTTCGACACAACGCGCTGCGCATCCACTCGCACCCTGACTCTGTCTGCCTCAGCCAGGCCAGCAAGCTGGGTCTGATGAGCCTACAGAGGCCTTTTCAAATGAACGTGGACATGAGCTTCAAAACACGTGCCTTCACCACAATCCTCATCCTGTTCTCGGTCTTCACTGCATGCTGGGCCCCATTCACCATCTACAGCCTGTTGTCCACCTTCAGTCGTACATTTTACTACAGGCAGAACTTCTTTGAGATCAGTACGTGGCTGCTGTGGATCTGCTACCTCAAATCAGCTCTAAATCCTCTGATCTACTACTGGAGGATCAAGAAGTTTCGTGACGCCTGCCTTGATCTAATGCCCAAATACTTAAAGTTCCTTCCTCAGCTGCCTGGCCACACTACGAGACGAATCCGCCCCAGCGCGGTTTATGTATGTGGGGAGCATCGCTCCGTCATATAGCCCGGGAGGGTTTTGAAGTTTTATAGTCGTTGTTTTGTAATTCTTTTAATACATCTTGACAAGCTGTGATATGTTTGCTCTTCATACTTTTAATTGTAAGAGATTTTACTCACTGGAGTTTACAGAGCCTTTATGTTAAACTACTTTACTTGCACGACGTTTTTATATCTTAGAACTGTATTCGGTACATACCAGTCAGGTGCTGCTATATTTGGTGAAAATGTGTTTTTTTTCCTGTTATTTTTTGCCATGAATGTATTGATTGTGTTTCCTATATTTGTTTTCCTTTGCTTTGTGATCTGCTCTATTCTATTTAATTTTATTTTTAATTGTCTGTAATAAATGTTTACTATTTTGAATTTCTGTATGTTTAGTGTGAAAAAGAAAACGAGACATTTGACAATAAAATTAAAAGATTATTCCGATCTTAAAAGAACATATGAGACTTTGTTTAAGAGCTTTTATTTATTTATTGTTTTTCATTTGTTAAAGCAGCTTTAACTGTTAATGCAAGGTTCCTGTGGTTATGGAAAACCTGGAAATTTTAGGGATTGCTGTTTCCGAGCCTGAAAAAGTTTCTATAATTTGTAAATAAATACAATCATAACTCATTAGACAATTCTATTTTATCTACTCTATTTATTCTTAGCTCTAAAATATTTAATTGGCTAGTAATTGCCTGTAGAGAGAGCGTGCACAATTCAAGAACATTCCTGAAACCATCTTAAACAGAAGCGAGGAAATTTTTTCTTAATATGTGTGTTCAATCTGAAACAACTGGCTTCCTTCTGAAACAAGCATTTGAAAGGGTCTGTTTGACATGGAAACCAAAAATGGTAACAGTTTAGAGAGGCAGAAGGTCAGCTGGATCTATCTGATGGGGTTATTTTTCTTCAAAGCTCATGTTTGTGTCTTTGTACGGTGACGGGTTCATTGAGATGATTATTCCTGGGTGACTGGAGATAAACCCTCTGTGCTTTTTGAATCTGAAAGCTGATGTAATATCAGTGTTTCTCATGGGGTTCATTACTGTTCCATCCATCACTAATGAGGATGCTGTGGGCTTTTGAAGCTCATCAGAACAAACATGTGGAACTCTATTACTCTGCAACAGTACAGATTACCAAAGTTGGTGCACTCTCTGGAGATTTTTTGTTTTGCTGGAGAAGCCACTACAATCTTTAGGGAGCTTCATCTTACATGTTTTTTTCAGATTCCTCGTGTCTGTGTCACACAGATTGTACGCACTCATATAGTTACTTCAGTTACTATTTTGTTTGTTTTTTCAGGTATTAAAATATTGTAAACTCAGCTTTCTAGCTGTTGGCATGCTGTTGTACAAACTAAAAGAATGTTATTAAAACAATTTTGATGAAATAAAAAATGCTGCAAGCAACACTTAGTTTCAGCTTTTTAAAATCAGATGGTACAGTAGAATACAGTCCTAGTAATGCCGGGGGTCATGGGTTACATTTTAAGGTAATGTACTGGAAACACTGGACAAAAGTGTCTTACAAATATGCATTTGTCCATAAAATACAAGCTTATGGGCGAGGTTACAGATTTCGTATGGTTGTGTAAAGAGAGTACTGTGAACTGGTCTGTGCTTAAAAATTTTCAGGTATTTTTATTTTTTCACTTGGGGACAGGTATATACCTACAATATACTAGACAATGGATTTATATTTGTGTTGATTATACTGATTGATATTATAAAGCAAACACTGGGGGTGAACGGTTGGTTTTTGACATGACTTTATTACACAGAACAAAAACACTGAAATATTTTCATTCTAAATAAATACTCACACACCTTTATGTAATTATCACATAGGACTTCATAACCTTTTGCTGTTTGTCACTGGAAATTGGTTTCTGTTTTTAGGAACATTATGTGCAGTTTGTGTGTGTGTGCATGTCTTTTTGTTTATTATTTGTTTATGAGATATGGGCTTCGTATGTCTATTTTTCTTGCCATTGTGGTTTTTGTGTGTTTGTACCTTTTCACCATTGAATTCTATTCTTGTTTGACTCATGAACATTTTCTGTTCCTATAGCAACAGGAAGCAGACATGGCTAAGAAACCCGTCCCTGAACAGCGCAAAGAAATACGTAAAATATCCGTCTGCATGCAGGGATACAAACCACTCACCTTTCAGCTAAATTCTGAAGCTAACCTCTCAAAAATGTTCCACATTTTTCCAAAAACAAACAGACAGTGTCTTAAATGTTTGGTGTGCATTGAGTGGTTTAGATAAAACTAAATGTTTTTTCATGAGGGCTGATCACATGGATGTGGCTATTGTGAATCACAGTCACATAGTGCCACCAGCTCTTTGAAAGTCTGCAGCTGGATGCCTGATTTCCTCGCAGTCGGCTGCCATGACTTCATTGATTCACAAAATCTGCATGTGCACTAGAAGAACTAAAGTACTGAAGTAAATATATGTTTAAATTCAGCGCCCATGACACAACAGCAGGACTGTCAATACAATGAAAATATTTTTTACTTTGCTGTAATAAAAGAGTAATCGCCACTTTACTTGCTTGTTGCTTATGATCTTATCCATGTCCCATTGTGCCTCTAATGTTTAAAGAGAATAACATCTGAGTGTGATGAGTTTTTGTCTGAATAAATGATCTTTCATAGTGTTTTAATAATATATCTCTGTTCCTGCTGGCTGATACTGTGACACATTACTAAAATAACATAACTGATAATATATCTGTTTCAGTGTAGTAATAATATCAAAATATGTACTTTTGTTGAAATTGAAATCATTCAAAAATGTAGGACTGTTGGATAAAGTGTGTCTTTTTGTTGGTGTTTATTTTACAAAAAGTGTACAGGGAAACTGGAAACCATTTGGGATAATCATAATATTGTAATCACAATCAGTAATTTACCAGTGCTTAATCAATATCAAAAAGTTTCACAAATTCAATCCCAAAACCAAGAAGCCAAATTATTACAAGTTTTGTATTCGTTGTGCCTTTGTATGTAATCACAGGCACGGCACGTATGCTCAGCCCAAAATGAGGACAGCTTTACTTTGAAATGTTTCCTCCATTTAAAATACTGCAGATAGAGCTCTTCATTTTTATCCAGCGTTAAAAGATAGTCTGCCAGCTCTTTAGGGGACAGAAAGTCATCCACATGAATAAATGCATCTCCAGGTACAAAGTTTTCATAATTTTCTCTGGCTGGACCGAGGGTGATGGGAACGGATCCTGCCGATAACGGATTGTACAGTTTCTCTGTGATGTAGTCTTTGTGGATGGAGTTTTCAAAAGACAGGTAAAATTTACAGGTAGCAATAGTGAGGAAAAAATCTTTATCCACAACAGTGTCACCAAAAGCTTGACCATACGTGTGTATCTCAATGTGCTTACTCAGTTCATTAAAGTACCTCACCCTGGCATGATCGGGATTCCAGTTACTTACTATCCAGCAAACCAGTTTGGTCTTCGTGGGCAAAACAAAATCCTCATTCTCTTGGATGGATACAACGGACCCATAAGGCACCTGTATATTGGCATCCTGGCGGTAATTCAGGGTCAGGTTGAAAAGCTTTTCTATTCCTGGAATTTTCGGGGAATGAGATGGCGACTCCAGGTTCATCCAGATCCATTTCTGAGATGCTGGCCGGGGGAGAGGCGGCAGGTTGGATAAATCTTGGCTGATGTCCCTGTGGTGGATCACAACTCCTCTTGACTTGTTATACAGAGAACGATCAGCGGTCAGCGTGCAGCCTTCAATGTTAAACAGTGTGCTGCAAGTGTTCAGGTCATATGTCTGACCAAACGGCCAGAGCCAGAGCAGAACCACAGTCTGACTGTTGTCTTGATTCGCTGGTGTTTGAGTTTTTCCTTTATTGACAGCGGTTGCAGGCACGGTAGGCCAAGATAAGCTAATATTACTGGGTTTAAAGTACATTAAAAATACAGTAGCAAAGCACCCCAGCAACAGGACTGCAATGACAAGCAGCCGCAGGATCAGGCTGGATACAGAGGTCATCCTTTGTGCTGTCAAAGATCATAAACACAAACAGCATTTCATAAACACTCGTTTTACTCCAAAAGGCCTTTCATCTGAAAAATCCCATAAACGTGGAGTATGCGTATGTACACACACAATCTACCATAGTGCCTTTGTAAACTTTTACAATGCTATATCATGTTATTCATACAATCACAATGATGCTTTGTTTTCATTAATATATCTTCTCAACTTCAGAAAAAAAAAAAAAAAAATATATATATATATATATATATATATATATATATATATATAAATAATATGATTCTAATGTTCTTATTTTTAGGTGTTGTACTACTAACAAAGAAAGCCTGTATTAACTATAAATTAAACGTTGATCAAAATGAACATCCCATTTAACTCACCATATAGTGCAACGATGTAAAAATGCATAATATATAACTAATAACAGTAAATCTGTGTGTAAATCTACACTGTAAATCTGTGTGTAAATCTACACAGTAAATCTACACAGTAAATCTACACAGTAAATCTGTGTGTAAATCTACACAGTAAATCTACACAGTAAATCTGTGTGTTAATCTACACTGTAAATCTGTGTGTAAATCTACACAGTAAATCTACACAGTAAATCTGTGTGTAAATCTACACAGTAAATCTACACAGTAAATCTATGTGTAAATCTACACTGTAAATCTGTGTGTAAATCTACACAGTAAATCTACACAGTAAATCTACACAGTAAATCTGTGTGTAAATCTACACAGTAAATCTGTGTGTAAATCTACACAGTAAATCTGTCTGTAAAATCTACACAGTAAATCTACACAGTAAATCTGTGTGTAAATCTACACAGTAAATCTGTCTGTAAAATCTACACAGTAAATCTACACAGTAAATCTGTGTGTAAATCTACACAGTAAATCTACACAGTAAATCTGTGTGTAAATCTACACGGTAAATCTGTGTGTAAATCTACACAGTAAATCTACACAGTAAATCTGTGTAAATCTACACGGTAAATCTACACAGTAAATCTGTGTGTAAATCTACACAGTAAATCTACACAGTAAATCTGTGTAAATCTACACGGTAAATCTACACAGTAAATCTGTGTGTAAATCTACACAGTAAATCTACACAGTAAATCTGTGTGTAAATCTACACAGTAAATCTACACAGTAAATCTGTGTGTAAATCTACACAGTAAATCTGTGTAAATCTAATGGTAAATCTACACAGTAAATCTTGTGTAAATCTACACAGTAAATCTGTGTGTAAATCTACACAGTAAATCTGTGTGTAAATCTACACAGTAAATTTACACAGTAAATCTGTGTGTAAATCTACACAGTAAATCTACACAGTAAATCTACACAGTAAATCTGTGTGTAAATCTACACAGTAAATCTACACAGTAAATCTGTGTGTAAATCTACACAGTAAATCTGTGTGTAAATCTACACAGTAAATCTGTGTAAATCTACACAGTAAATCTACACAGTAAATCTACACAGTAAATCTGTGTGTAAATCTACACAGTAAATCTACACAGTAAATCTGTGTGTAAATCTACACAGTAAATCTACACAGTAAATCTGTGTGTAAATCTACACAGTAAATCTACACAGTAAATCTGTGTGTAAATCTACACAGTAAATCTGTGTAAATCTACACGGTAAATCTACACAGTAAATCTGTGTGTAAATCTACACAGTAAATCTGTGTGTAAATCTACACAGTAAATCTGTGTGTAAATCTACACAGTAAATTTACACAGTAAATCTGTGTGTAAATCTACACAGTAAATCTACACAGTAAATCTACACAGTAAATCTGTGTGTAAATCTACACAGTAAATCTGTGTGTAAATCTGTGTGTAAATCTACACAGTAAATCTGTGTAAATCTACACAGTAAATCTGTGTAAATCTACACAGTAAATCTACACAGTAAATCTACACAGTAAATCTGTGTGTAAATCTACACAGTAAATCTACACAGTAAATCTGTGTGTAAATCTACACAGTAAATCTGTGTGTAAATCTACACAGTAAATCTACACAGTAAATCTGTGTGTAAATCTACACAGTAAATCTCAGTAAATCTCTGTAAATCTACACAGTAAATCTACACAGTAAATCTGTGTGTAAATCTACACAGTAAATCTACACAGTAAATCTGTGTGTAAATCTACACAGTAAATCTGTGTGTAAATCTACACAGTAAATCTACACAGTAAATCTACACAGTAAATCTGTGTGTAAATCTACACAGTAAATCTACACAGTAAATCTGTGTGTAAATCTACACTGTAAATCTGTGTGTAAATCTACACAGTAAATCTACACAGTAAATCTACACAGTAAATCTGTGTGTAAAATCTACACAGTAAATCTGTGTGTAAATCTACACAGTAAATCTACACAGTAAATCTGTGTGTAAATCTACACAGTAAATCTACACAGTAAATCTACACAGTAAATCTCTGTGTAAATCTACACAGTAAATCTGTGTGTAAATCTACACAGTAAATCTACACAGTAAATCTGTGTGTAAATCTACACAGTAAATCTGTGTAAATCTACACGGTAAATCTACACAGTAAATCTACACAGTAAATCTGTGTGTAAATCTACACAGTAAATCTGTGTGTAAATCTACACAGTAAATCTGTGTGTAAATCTACACGGTAAATCTACAAAGTAAATCTGTGTGTAAATCTACACAGTAAATCTGTGTAAATCTACACAGTAAATCTACACAGTAAATCTGTGTGTAAATCTACACAGTAAATCTACACAGTAAATCTGTGTGTAAATCTACACAGTAAATCTGTGTGTAAATCTACACAGTAAATCTGTGTGTAAATCTACACAGTAAATCTACACAGTAAATCTGTGTGTAAATCTACACAGTAAATCTACACAGTAAATCTACACAGTAAATCTGTGTGTAAATCTACACAGTAAATCTGTGTAAATCTACACAGTAAATCTACACAGTAAATCTGTGTGTAAATCTACACAGTAAATCTACACAGTAAATCTGTGTGTAAATCTACACAGTAAATCTACACAGTAAATCTGTGTGTAAATCTACACAGTAAATCTACACAGTAAATCTGTGTGTAAATCTACACAGTAAATCTACACAGTAAATCTGTGTGTAAATCTACACAGTAAATCTGTGTGTAAATCTACACAGTAAATCTACACAGTAAATCTGTGTGTAAATCTACACAGTAAATCTACACAGTAAATCTGTGTGTAAATCTACACAGTAAATCTACACAGTAAATCTACACAGTAAATCTGTGTGTAAATCTACACAGTAAATCTACACAGTAAATCTGTGTGTAAATCTACACAGTAAATCTACACAGTAAATCTGTGTGTAAATCTACACAGTAAATCTACACAGTAAATCTGTGTGTAAATCTACACAGTAAATCTACACAGTAAATCTGTGTGTAAATCTACACAGTAAATCTACACAGTAAATCTACACAGTAAATCTGTGTGTAAATCTACACAGTAAATCTACACAGTAAATCTGTGTGTAAATCTACACGGTAAATCTACACAGTAAATCTGTGTGTAAATCTACACAGTAAATCTACACAGTAAATCTGTGTGTAAATCTACACAGTAAATCTACACAGTAAATCTGTGTGTAAATCTACACAGTAAATCTACACAGTAAATCTACACAGTAAATCTGTGTGTAAATCTACACAGTAAATCTGTGTGTAAATCTACACAGTAAATCTACACAGTAAATCTGTGTGTAAATCTACACAGTAAATCTACACAGTAAATCTGTGTGTAAATCTACAGCGACTCTTGAGAAACGACACAATTACGACTGAAAATACGCGCAAATGGCCACTTAACGCAGCGTGTGAAGCTCTTTCTCATCATCTGGATCGTGTCCACCGGCTTCATCTCACCGGCTTGTCGTGCTTTCATCATCATCATCATCATCATCATCATCGTCTTCATGATGGAAACTTACCGCTGGACGTGTGGATGAAGGTACGAGCGTCTCGGTCCTCTCGACATCACCATTCAGCTCAATGTGCGGCGCATCACAGCGGTGTTCAGCATCAGCATCTCATGCACTGGGTGAGCGGAGGCTGGTCAGTGATTTCTCCGCTGTGCTGGTTAAAGGTTTGTTCACGTCCTCACTGATCTAAATGCATGTATATAAATATATACTGACTCGTCCTGGCGTGTCTGTTTTTCTCCTGCATTTGCCAGGATTTTGCATTAGGATACTGACAATGCAGACCAATGACAAGTGTGGTGTATAGATCCACAGATATCTGATTCATGTTTGATTTCTGTGTGTGATCTGACTGTATATATTTATCATGACTTTCAGATGATCTGTGCTTGTAAGGAAGAAAAGTAAAAAAAAAACAGCTAAATAAAAAACCTTCCATTAAAAACTTTCCATTGATGTATGTTATTAGGGCTGCCAATGTGTTAATTCAGTGCAATTACTGTAAAAGGTTACACTTGCACAATTACCCACTGAGCTGTATAATCATATTTCATAATCATATTTATCAATCAGATGTTCTCCTGCTGTTCAACTGAAGAAGTGCCTCAGCTCAGCAGCCCACATGAAGCAACGCTCGTCCCCCAGAAGAGCATTTTCTGTGTCCTGCCTGGTAATGAACACACTTACAATGCATGAGGGAATGACACGTCATTATAAAGTATTTCTTTTATTTGTGTTTATTTATGTATAACCCTAGACAGGCCGTTCACACACCCACCAGGCTGCTGATCCTTGCTTTTCCTGGCTGTCTTGACATGACTGTGGTTTTCTGGAAGAGGACTGCTGTAAGGTCTGCTGCAGATGCTTGTACTTCCAACTCCCAACACTTGGGGGCGCCCTGACCCAGTGCTGATGGCACCTGTTCCAATTTCTCTTTATTTAATAATATATTAATTGTTATTATTATTATTATTATTATTAATGTGTTCCCTTGATTAACCCATATAACCCCCCCCATGCATTTATATGCTGTGTCGCTCTACGTCATTGCACAGTTTCAAATCTCTATCAAGAAGTTTTCACCATTTGCACAGGGAGCAAATACACTGTGTCCACATGGTGGTGCTGTTCCCTGAAGACAAATCTGTGAACTCATGTGTCTGTGTGCCAGCACTTCCTCAGATGTGAAGCTTGTCTGGGTCAGTGGCTGGAAAAACATTCATTTCCTCTCCAGCTTAAAACACTAAGAATTCATTTTCTGTGTCAAAAAGTGGCAGACCAGACTGCTGTCTGTCATGAAATACTCAGTAACTGTGTCTGGTGCGCGTTCCCAGCGTATATTTGTAAGGTAACTGTGACGGTGGGAGCAACTATATTATTCATTTGCTAATTTATCATTTAGTAGATTCTTTCTGTAGGTATTACAGGAGAGGCTTGAGGTAACACAACTTTCTCAACAGCACTGCAGTGCTAGTGAATAGAGCACCATTTGTGGGGTTTGAACCTACAACCTGTCAGCCCATATTTATCCTTTAAGGCTCCATTAACCTCATAACTGTACATGCAGCATTCATTCATTAGTGGAGTAAGACATCGGCTTTGTCACGCCTGAGCAAAAACAAGTTGGTTATCTACAGCATGAGACGTGGGTCAGATGAAAACCATTTTCTGGTTAAAGATACAGTATTATACAGAGAAAAATCCTTTACTTGAGACAAAAGGATACTCGTTAACAAAGCCATTATCTCTTAAATAAGTCTGTATGTTTCTTTGTGATAAAACATAATGTTCAAAATGAGTTACAAAATAAGGGTGTGGGTGGAGTGATTCTCCAAAATACAGAATTACAAAATTTACATCCTTTTAAACATGACAACATCAATGAAAATGTGCTCTTATGTTAGCAGATACTGGCAGCTTTTGTTGCTGAATGTTTCATAGTGAGACGGTTTCATACTGGGCCGCTGTTAGCTGCCTCTCAGCCCTCCTCCAGTGATCCGCTGTGGGAGATCTCACCAGCTGAGATCCACAGAACCAGCCCTGCCGTAAACAGAGATACTGCGCTGAACCTCCCCACTGCCTTCTCCAAATCACAGTGGATTCTGTGATGTCCTATATACAGATACATTGGGGTTGTTTTTACTGCATCCTACTGTACACAGCAGCACTACGGCTGCAACGCTGGCAGAATCAAGCGAGTAAGCACACATTTTTTTGAGCGTGTACACATTTGCACACACGTGCATTCAGATTCTTGAGTAAAGTGAATTTTATATGAAAACACCTCGACAGCGTGGCAGGATCTGTATCACCCTGCAGGGGTTTATTTTGCCATAACTTTGAATGTTGTGACTGACCAATCACAATCAAATATTCCAGAAAGTCATATAATATTTATATAGGATGATGTACACGGTATAAACTCTCTGGCAGTATCACACACTTGCTGTATGCAACTGAGTCACACTTTACACAGATCATTTGCTTTAACTGTCTGTATCTATCCACCCTCATGCTGCTCAAAACTAAAAAATAAAAACAATTTCCTTTCAGAACAAAATATGAAACCTGCACTTTTCCACAAAATAAGAAAATGTATGATGATCACTGGCTGTCAAGTTCAGTTTGAATTTTAGTTGGTTTAAAAAGACGTATATTATATGCGAAACAAAAACTGCCACTATCATCAGAACCCACAATAGGACTACAATCAACCTTATAAGAAAATACTAGCCTGTCATATAAAGAACTAGAGGGCCTTTGATTATGTCTTACCTCACATGCAGAAGTCAGCCCTTCAAAAATAAGACTGTCCTGTAAATAAACCAAGAAAACTATTTGCATTTTGTGTTAGTGAAGAAAAAACCAACACAGGCACCTGGTCAGAACCTGATCATTTCAGCAAACGGCAATAATTAGTCTCAGAGAGAACCATTCTGCACATATGAAGTTTAGCTCTATTTCTGGAAGTATGTGGGAACACATCTTACACACACTGAAGGGAGACATGCGTTCTTACCCTGACAACATAATGACAACACAGTCAACTTGTCAGTCAAGCATCACACGAGCTGGACCTGCCTGCTGTTTTCAAAATGCCAGTAAAGTTTCTTCGGTTTGTGTGTGTGTGTGTGTGTGTGTGTGTGTGTGTGTGTGTGTGTATGTGTGTGTGTGTGTGTGTTTGTGTGTGTGTTTCTGTGTGTGTGTGTTTGTGTTTGATAAGCTGTAATCATTATCTAATCTAAGGAGAGAGCCCTTCATTTGCTCTGAAATGAGCGGCCATGCTGGACCTTTAATTAAAGGTACAACTGAAGTCTTAAGATTAAATGGTGGGCTTGAATAAACAATTGAATTAATTAAATTGCAATGGCAGAGAAGGAGCTGCTGGCGTCCGTCAATCATACTAATTGTATTTGATGTTGGTTTGCTGCTTATTGGTTTGCTTACTTGATGACAAGCGAGTTTTAAAACCTGTGTGAGAAATCATGGTTGTGTGTTTGGTGGGTTTGATCAGCGGCTGGTCTGGCAGGGTCTGCAGTTAATTCTGGCCAGGATATGCCCACTTAGACAGGAAGAGGCATTTCTGAATGTAACCTGCTGTAAAGCTACCAGTCACAGTTCCTTTTGTTTTAATGTGGCACCATGCGCTGCCAGTTTACCTACAGGAATGCTTTAGGGACAGAAAAATCTGTCAATTAACAAATGTTTGCATATGGTGTTTTTACAGGGTCTCTGTATAATATAATGTGGAGTACTACATTATAGTGTGATTGTGAAACAGGTGCATGTGAAACAAAGAATAAGCACACTCAGAACAGTCAGGGAGAGCTGTGTATAATAATTAACTGATATGTTTTTATACCAGCACTGCAAGATTTTGTCTTTTTTAAAAGTCTTCCATGTTCCAAATGGTTACAAATACCAACCAGTACGTTCCTAGTTGCTTATCTTCGCCCACTACCAGCCAACAGGATCAGCTAAAATGACAACATCAATAAAAGATGAGTCTTCTGGTGTCAATGACTACGGCTCCACCCAGCTGCCACCCCAAGGCTCTCACTAAGAGGCTAATGAAAAATGAATCTCCCACAGATTCATAATTCAGCAGCAAAATCAGACAGCCATAGCCAGCATGCTGGTTTCAGACAGTTGACCCTACAGTAAGAACTCCTCTGTACCTCTTGAACCATAAATGTGTTCATAAAGAATTAATTTCATATTCCCTAAAGATTCTGGCTTCCTCTTATCCAAAGATCTTATTGTGTTCTTGGGAGAAATGTGAATGTAGTATGATTACGTTTTGAGCCTCAGCAATAACGAAGGCCACTTTCTCAAGCAAATATCCAATTCCCCTAATTTATTTTAATGTTTTTCTTTTCAATTTTAATTAAAAAGTAGATATTTGCAGAAATATTAGCAATAAATTCTCTTCTTAAAAAGCATCTTGTAGCAGCTAACATCAGCTAAGCCATACAACTGTCAGCCCTGTTACCTTTCTAAAGGTGTCATTGATTTCCATCACGTTTGTTCATTCATCTTAAGATTATACAATTCACACTATTAACACTATAACTTATTTGATAATGTTTTATCTGATAGATTGTTTAACATTTACTCAAAAAGTCACCTTATCACATTGCGAACGGTACCTGATGTCAGAACAGCGTAACAACACCTATGTCTGACAACAACTGCTATTACATTATTGATGAAGCACATTTAGATTTGGTGTCACCCGTGTGTGTGTGTAATCATTAGACAGGGCTCTGTGCATGTGTGCTGTAAATACAGTATGTCTCCAGGAAGACAACTGTGAGGGCCTTGTGCGTACATCTTGGGATAATTAGCGTCGTTGGTATTGTTCCCGCCTGCCGTGATAATCTGTCTATGAGGGGTTTATTAGATCAAGTGTTTACAGAGTGTGCCTGCAGACTGGGGCTCCTCTGGCTCGCCTGTGCTCCTCCCCTGTCTCCTATTGTCCAGTCTGACGCCTGGCCACAAAGCCAGTCCTCATGTCCTTATTGTTCACGAACAACCAGCCAAGACAGCCATCAGCAGGCTCCAGGCAGATGGCCCTATTCAACAGCTCTCACAATACCACTACTGCATCCCGACAGCACAGTCGCGGGTCGTACCACTGACTGCGCCCCCCCTGCGGGTCCACATCCCCCGCGGGTCCACACCCCAGCACTGCTTCAGTGAAGAAAGAGAAGACATTAACTGCTGCCATGCATGTTTATAAGATTGATTGATGTTTCTGCATGATGGAGATGTTACCACAAGCTCCCACTCTAACATCATCTGATGGAATGCTAGAAAATCCTTGTAAACAAATGTGATGTTTTTGTAATTAATTACATGTTTATTTTCTAAAGCACTTGGTCCTGATGGGTCAATCGCAGCATTCTGCATTCATTAAATATTTTGGTATAGTGACTGCATAACAGGATGTCGTTCCAAGCAACCAGTTTCCTTGTGCCCTGTATCATCCCGCGGCCTCCATCCTCCATCTTCTCATTTAACAAAATAACTTCAGCTCAAATGAATATTTCAGGTTCATTTATTTATATAGTTAGCAGGTAAAGCAATGTAAAAATGAGGATATTATACAGGCAGCCAGTCATTATCACAAAATAAATCTCTACAGGGTCCTGTAAATCGTCTAGGTTTCTTTTAGAGATAATAACTGTATCTTATCCCTCACATGTGGCCTACATATATTCTATTATATAATTACAGGTCAATTCTGCTGTTTGCATCACTTTATATCATGAATATAGCTTTTTCTATGTAACAAAAGGCAACAGGCACCTCAACATCTGTTGTCCATGTTTTTGTACTCTGTGTAACACTGTTGTGGAGCGTCTGGTAAAACTTTTGATGGAGAAATGCCTTCATTATTTCATCAAGACACCTGTTGTAATTAAACATACTCGGCTGGGCAAAGACTCTTCAGAGTGAATTAGTTATGCTAAATGTGTTTGTTTGGAGCCGACACAGTCAGTTGGCCATCAGAGCACTTTATATGTCTATCAGTCTAGACTTTAATCTAATTGTATTTGGGCTCGCTCATGCACAGTGAAATAAACAATGCGCTGAGTGGGATGTGAAAAGAGTTTCTCCGGCTTTTATGTGTGTAATCACACTGTGAAACTATATGAAAGCTGATCAATCACAACTGGCATCACTTAGACATGGGTGGAGATCAAGTGCGTGTTTGTGTGTGTTTAATGTGCTGTGTAATGATTGTCTTATGAGCTCATTTGGCAAACTGCTATTTTGATAACTTACTATGTGAACAGCCATTCTGATATGACATGAACAATCCTCAAAACAAAAACATTGTTATTAAAGTAAAAAAAAGACCTCCCATTGTGTCGTGGTAGTGGCCTATAATCTCTCTATTCAGAAGTCTCATGTGAATTCACACGCTCAGTAAAGGCAAGATAACAACTCAAAGGGATTGTGTATCATTTAACTCTTTCTTCCTTCTATGAAGCATAAAAGATGGAGGTTTTCAGTTCAGTCCATACAATGAAAGTCAGCAGTGTGAACAACATTGGATCATATTGACAAAATAAATTAAGGCATTTTGAAAAAAATATACACAAATAGAATTATTGACCTCTATTAAAGCCTTTCCAGTAAGACTAAAGACTGAAACATCTGTATGCAATGTATGTACCATGTTCTGAATTTTTATTTTTAATATCACAGGTCAAATTTTAAAAGCTAAACTTGACTCAACACAGTAGTTGTGTCCTTCAGCGGTGACCTTGTTCTGTGACTGTGGAATGCTGGGAGATTCAAATAGTAAATTAAATTGTAAATTATTCCCGTCAGACCTGCTGCTATGATACATAGACGTGTGAGCTGTTTTTATATGCAACACATATGTTGTGACAAATAGGCTGATTGCTTTAAACAAGCACTGCGGTTGTGATACAGCGGGACTTTGAGGGTTAAGAATATTGGTGATAAAGAATGAATCAGCAGAGATTGTTACCAGTACCTGTTTAGATCCTGCTGGAGGTTTGTAAAGTAGGAAGGAGATTGTGAGTGCATGAGGGAACCAGACAGCAGCTCTTTAAAGTGATAGAAGTGATCTTCACAGAGGGGAAAACTGCAGGAGAGAGAACAGGGGTGAGCGGAGGCACCTGCTATCTCTCCATCTGCCTCTCAACCTCGCTCTACCACATTCATGAGTACTTGACTGAAATATGTTCTGTAAAGGGAGCAGCAGGGAACCGAACAGCTTTAATGCCTCCAGATTGTGCGTGAAGTCATATTTGTGCTGACTGAAATGTAAAGCAGAAAAATCTTGACTTGTGACTTTTAAGGTTTAGTTTCCACATTCATTTTTTTATTTCTTCACATAAAGAAAAAGAATGTTAATAGAAAAGGTTTACTTAAAATTTCTTTTCATTATTTACTCATCTTCATGTCACCCCAAACCCATATACTGTTATATACTGTTTTACAGTTATATACTGTTTTACTTATACTGTTTAACTGCTGAGCACAATGAAATTTTTAAAGAATCTTCACACAGATCTCTATAGAATTGTGTTGAACATACCATAAAAACAGTTTATCTATTCCAAGCCGTCTGAAGCCATGCAGGGATTATTAGTTACTTATGATCCAAATTTTGGTTTATTTATCACACAAATGCATTGCATTGTATTCCAGTTCACCTGGAATATATATTTTTAATTTTTTTCAGTTTTCTGTTTTGTTCTTTTTGTGCACGAAAAAACAGCATAAAGATTTGGAAGGACCGAGAAAATATATATGGAATGAGTGTAAATTATGACATAACAGGGTGAACTATCCCTTTAAATAGAAGGAACGCTAGAACATAAACCACACTAGAAGCAGTTTCTTTAGACTTTCTCCTGTTGGCTGCTGACCACCTTCCCTCCTGCATGTGCGTTTGTGTCGTGTAATTTGCGTCCACTCTCCTGGCCTAATTCCTCAGCAGCTGATGAGAAGCCTTTGAGCTCTGTAATAACACACCACTCAGAGCAAATAATAGTCCTGGAGACCTGCTCGGCCACTTCAGAGAGCCCACATTTATTCTGCTCACCAGAGCCAGAGGACACACTGGACCAGAATGAGTAAACATTTCTCATGGACTGCTGTTCTGTAGTTCACCATGTCACAACCCGAGGCCTTATTTGAACCTGATGGATTCTCCTTTACTGCAGTGACTCTAATTATTGTCTTTGTTAGTATTCACTGCCTTGATCAGCTTCACAAATAGTTCCAGATGTAAATCTCAATTGTTTCTCAATCGAACAACCAGGTCGCCTCTCAAACTAGCTATCAGCGGCTTATCGCAAAACTATATAAGATTCATGAGAACAGAGATTCAGTGGTGGGGATCAACAAAAAGGGCAGAAAATGGATGGGAATTGGAAAAATGCATGTAAGTGTCCATATTATTTCACAGTTCACATATTTCCATTTATTTCCAGCAAGGCTCACGTCAGTCACACACACAGCAGGTTCATTCACTTAAAATGCACCAGTACTGCAGGGATGAATACAAAGTTTCTGTTCTATTCTATTGAACTTTTGTTCTATATTGCATTGTTAAGTCATTGATCATTTCTAATCAGTTTATTTGTGAATATGTGTGATAAACTATAAATAGTGGACTGACAGCATCTCTACAAACAGCCAATCAGATTCAGCTGATTTTAGAGCTGCCTGTGATGTCAGACTAATAGAAAGTGTCATTAGTTCAGTTCTGAACAAACTCATCTCTCAAACGGGCCCATGAGAAACCTGTGTGGAAATACATGAATGTAAATGCACATTAAAAGCCTAATGTGACAATAGGGTCGCACATCTGAATGTTTATAGAACAGCAAAACTGCACAAGATATCAGAAAAAATATACATTGTTGATATACATCTTAACAACTTGGTATTTTTGAATGTTTTATACATAAAATTATGACTTAATGTTTGTCTCAGCATATTTTAAACTTAACACTGAAATTGGTCACACAAAGAGAGCTCCATTATAAACTGCGTAGCAACTGTTTTACACAGATAAAAGACCAATATCTCTGCATTCATATCTGTGCTTCACACACAGACTGGATAACTACAACGAGTCTGTGTGTAAAGCACAGATATGAGTGTGCTTGGTGAGCAGTTCCCAGACATTTCACTACAACAGAGGTTAATATAAACATCCCACAGTTTATCTGTGACAAAAGAACAGGCCGGTCAGCTGTCTGCTGGACCTGCTGCTGTGTTGGACTCCTGGTTTATCTCTCAATGTGGTAAATCAGCCCTACATTGTATTTGCCGTCCAGTTTCCTGCAGCCACATTATAATGCCTTTAAAGCTGACCAAAATACTAAAAGTACTCAGAAAAATAAAAGCAAAATGTGTCAAAATGTTCAGCTGGCAGCTTGTATTCAGCATTACTTAAAACCAAAACTTTTAAATCACTTGTAGAAATTAGCTACAGTGTCCAATTATATGAGGGCAGGGGGCATGTCATGTGATCACAAAATAGCAGCCCCTGTGATGTCCTGCTCCATGTTAAATGAAATAGCTTTCATTACAATACTGACATGACTGGAGTCTCGGTATGCAGGTGAAACTTTTTAATTGAGAAAAAAATGCTGAATGTCACTTTAAAATATCTGATAAGGTTTGTTGCAGACAGATTTGTTTTAGTTTAATGGTGTTCCACAAACATAACAGAACGGTGATTTGCATTATTTACTATAATAAATGAAATGTGACAATAGCAAGATTAAGAGACAGACAAAAGGAATCGTGATATGAGGATTTAAGTGGGTTTGATGAATTTAATAACATCTCCAAGTTCAACAATGTTTGTTAAATTAAAGTTGGATTGGTGCCCTGAGATGCTTCTAAAAATTACTTCAGCGCCAGACATTAAAAGAAACGGAGACAGAAAGACTTTCTGATCCTGGATTTATTGCATTAATTCAGAGCACACAAACTCTCCTGTTCTCCTCTACTTCCCTCTCTTCACAGTTGACAGATGAGCGTTTTCTCAAAGCGCCGTGTGTTCTCGATCAGGCCCGCTCCCCCTCAGTCTATTGTCATGCAGACTCAGTTCCTTGCAGACTCCTTCTCGCTTTCTTGTTTTTGATATCTGTGCCATCACAGTCATCTAAATGCTCTCAGTTCCTTGTTCTTCAAAGAGAGATTCTTCTTTCATGAGTCTCGCTAAACGGGCGCTCCTCAGATCTCAGCTTGCTGGAGTGTGTCTCTGACAAAGAGAGACTGATGAGCTGCTACACACACACATATATAACACAACTAATAATAATTTTATATAGTATCGCAGATCTTGTCAATCAAAACTCTAATTACCACAATGATTACTGCAGATGATAAATATTAAGATTGTGTCCGGTCTTACAGAAGTAACTGAATGAATTAATGTCTAAATGTTATATATTCTGCATACTACACATTGTGACTCATTGCACTCAACATATAAGTTGGCCACGGATGCACAAAAACTGTAATAACCCCTGACTGGTCCAGCAATTCTCCCATCAGTATCAAGACCTCCTGCTTTGGTGCACTGACAGCACCACACAGGAGCAACAACATCAGCCAATCATCCAGGCCACACAAAACAGCCTACAGCCCTCCAGTATGGCGCCCTCCATTACACAAGGAATCCACCTATAACACGATGAAGGTTCCACTTGTTTATCACTTATTCTCCCTCTGTTGCTGAAGACACTGTTTTATTAAAATCTATAACTTCATAACAGAGGAAAAATCTGTTATAATTTGTTGAGTGAATGAAATGGGGCAGACATTTAACTCTAGCTGCAAGCTAATCAGGTTACCTATAATACCCAATAAATTACCACAAATAACAAAGCTCTGTAAAGCCAGGTGCTTGAACTCTCCAGAATTGCAGGTAAAGATGCTATGAAAATTCCAGGCTACTTATTAGCTGTGATCTTATACAAACTACAGAGCTTTAAAATCTAAATCTGATATTATAACAATCCCTTGAAACATCAATTCTAAACCAGAGTACAACAAACAAGTTACTGGAAATAACAGATGTTATTGGGATAAACAAGCATACAAGATCTCTGTTGTAAAATAAGAATATCCCTTAATAGTGTACATGGATCTGAGCCCCTGTAAATGACATCATCAGTGATGGCCTCCCAGGGCTGCTGGGAAAAGGTGGGAGCAGGTAAACAGTCCACTCACCTCACACTGTTACTAAACAGGAAGATTGAAGAAGTGATGCAGTCTATTTTCTGCTGCTGAAAACAGGTGTGTCTGATGTCCCCTGCAGGCTTGGAAATAATCAGAGTGCATGCAACCATTGGACCTCTGAACTTGACTTCCTGAGGTCAAAGGGCACACAATCTTTTCTCACGGACTGTTATATCGCAGTGAAACACAATATTTATGTGCATAAATCATCATTGAGCTCGTGGCTTTTGGTTCATTTTAATGCAGCGTCTGTGGATAAGTCCATTGATTGGCCGCTTTATACAGACTTAACAAGTGACTGGTTGGTGAGCGTGTCAGCGTTTGGAGGTTGATATTTATGGACCCATCTGTGCGGGTGGTCACGGGTACCCTGAGCTACTTTGTGAATCTTCAAGTGAATCTTCTTGTGTTTTAAGTGGACAAACTCCTGCCCCACTTCTCAAGACATTTACATAAGCTGTTCTGTGGGGAAGAGACCTGCTGTTTGTGCCCATCAGAATACAGTGATTCACAATGAACATCAAACTATTGAAATGAAAACAAGCACAGTCTGCAGTTAGTACTGTGGCTTTGCCATGTTACAGTAATTGTATCTGTCTGTCTGTATATTAATCTACTACCTACAAATCTGTCCATCCATCACATAGAATATCACAGGAGCAGCTTGTGTCTTTTTGACATGAGGTAATTCATAACAACTGATTTCTATATTCCATTATATCATGATATATTTCCTAAAACACTGTAGTACTGTGGTACTTTCTGTTAATAATATCAAAGCAGGAGAACACTTCAAAATGATATTAAAAAGGGAGGGAGAGAGAGAAGAAAGAAAGAAAGAAAGAAAGAAAGAAAGAAAGAAAGAAAGAAAGAAGGGTTTGTTGTGGATGTGTTTGTGTGTATGGAACAGAGGCGTCTGTGTTGTAGCATCTGTTGAGATCTGGTGCAGGTGGGCTGTAGTTCTACAGGGAGCTTCTGTGACCTCTTACAGCAGATCAAGTGTCCCTGACCCCAGTGACAGGCCTCCACACACACACACTCTCCTGGAGGACGTGCCTGGAGAGAATAAAGAGAGTGTGACTGTGAATGTGATCATGAAAAGGACTTCAAGCAGCTTCTGAGACTTCACTAGAGAACATCAGTGCACATCACAGACAATCACACTGTCTGGTCTGTAATAACACTTCTCGTCTTGTCTCTGTCTGATGTCATGTGGATGAGCTGTGGAAGTGGGTGATTTACAGAATATTCACAATATACTGGAAATGGTTTTGAAATAAAAATGATGCCTGTTTAAAGTTTCTAAAGCCTGCCTCATTAGATTAGTTTCACAGCCCTTCCTTGTCTCCAGTGATTCTTTTTTATATTAGGACATATGAAAAGAAAAATACAGTATATGAAACATAACATGAAAAACATGCCTTGATTAAACTGCGTTTTACTGTACTTTGCTATTTGCATTAAACCTTTGAATCTGATTGGCTACAACAGCTGCTTTGCTCAAAATGCTAAGCATTATCATTTCTCTGAAAAAATATTTCATTTACCAAAACATCAAGATGTTTTTAAGCTACATCACACAGCTCTTATTAGCAGCAACAGTTATTCTGACTCGTTCCCAGTCCTCAGTCTCCATCTCTACTTTTACATTTATTCATTTAGCGAATGATTTTATCTAAAGAGATTTTCCTTCGTCTCTGTGACTCAGGTATCGTGACTGTGTCTTATGCTCCAGGAGGGTGGCATGTATAGTGATGGATCGTATAGACACTGGTGTAATGCCATTACTAAAACCTCACTAGACCACACAGCACTGCACTACAAATCTCCCACTCCAGCGGTGGGGTACAAACAGTCCCCAGAGAGCCATCAATTAAAGCCCACAGCACACACCCATACACATGCAGTCCACACACCACACACACACTGGCACACACTTTAACACAGAAGCATAAAAAACAAACAGGAGGGGAAAAAAGATAAAAGTAATGATGAATCAGTGGGAGATGAGAGAAACAAATGAATGACTTGTGGAAACACAGTAAAAACGGTAAGAAAAATAAAAATACAAACTCGGTTTGTATTGGCTGGAACAAACCGGTTTAGATGAAGATGCAGGCCTGTGAGCGGTACCGCTAATTTAGCACCTTCAGTTTCTGCCTCCTCTCATATTTCTGTCCAACGGAACAGCATATATGAGTGAGCACATCTTAGCTGTAAGCTTACTACTGGGTGTCATGGCATTTAAATGATGTCCATAAAAAAACTGGAGCAAAAGAGAGGCTGGCATGGAAAATGTGACTGTCCCTTTAAATGTGGCTTAGACCAAGACAGCTCATGTTGATGTGGCGGGACCATCACACAGTCTGCAGAAGTGATCAGGGCTGTGCTTCAAGACACCTCAACAAATCTCCCACCCAAAATTACAGACCAACCGCTATGAGAAACATTTGATCAGCTGCTTCAAAGCGAGTATTTGGAACGCCTCCCACTTATTTAGGTGTACAAAATGTACTGCTGGGTGGGACTGTGGTGTGAGTGGGCTTAAAGGCACACTGTGCATTCAAAAACAACAAAGTTTAATATATTTGTTCATATGTGTACTTATATTATCCTAAATCTTTTCAGCAATGTTTGAATAGGGCCTCCTGTCAATGGCGTCATGGCCAGGTTATCCTCGGTTTCCACTTTTACTGATAAAATAGTTGTCTGTTCAAAACACAGTCATCATGGACAACAATTATTGGAAAAATCATGATCACAACAGTTATAAAACTTTATTTCATTATCTCATCCATTAACATGATTTGTTAGTTAGATTGATTTCCTTCGGCAGTGGAGGTGATGAACGCTTGGTCACACAATCATCAAGTTACGTCTTTGTTATAGTTCTGAATGTGCGACCTCTAGCGGCAAAAGTAACATATTGTGCCTTTAAGAGGTCTAAGACAGATCAGTAAAGCCCGTAATCATAATATGTCCTGCATTAGCATCTATATTAGCATCCTTCTGAAGCGACGCCTCTGCAAGCTAACTTAATATTCCCCGGAAGCCCAGCGTTCCCGCAAAGCGATTCCTGACACGCAAATGAATGCTGCTCCACTTTCCAGATTCTCTGCCTCCAGGTGTCATATCAAAGAGCTGCCTGTGAGAGGAGGTTCACTCAGAAATGGACCTCTAACTAGATACCGCTTAACCCTGGTAATGAAGACACCTCCTTACTGTGGGCACAGGTGAAGTCAACCCTGTGGCACCTCATTAAAAACATACACTGCCAAGAAACACTGTACCCATCTTTCACATAGACATTGGGAATCTGCTCATGGGCCGCGGAGGGGACAAGACTCTGATTTCCCTAGAGAAGCCCAAGGGGGAAGCTTTGATGCCAGCACAGTTACCTCCTTTTATTTCCCTCTTTATTGTCTTTCATTTCTTCTGAAGGCCGGTGACTCCAGGTGATATGATGTGGGAGGAGAGCGGTCTGATAATGAGACTGTGATAATATGTATTCTCTCTGGCTACAGGTGAACAGCCTGAGGCATCTGTTCACTCAGCGATTATTACTTTTCTCCTGTGGACCCTCTGTTCAGAATGAGGTACAGTATGTTGTAATGTAATACTGAACTGCTCTTACAGTACAACATATCTAGGACTTATAGGATATACTGTATGTATTGTATGTATACACACACTCACACACACACACATATAGTTTAATTTATTAGTTTAGTTTTAAAAAGTTAGTTTTAGGTTTTTAACCCTATTGGCAAATTGCTTAAACAAATAAAAACAGTTTGGTAACGTAATTTATTATACAGTTTTTTCTCTGAAAACGTCTTATTATTGAATATAATTTAGAGTCACAAAGACATCTTGTTAGGATGTTTAAGATTTTGTAATGGCAAACAGGTCAGTTATATAAAATACAAACAAATATAAAAATACTTCTTTTTTTTGCAGTGAACTAATTTTAGTCTGTAAAAAACAATAATTTAAACTTCAAAAGTAACATGAATATACGTCCACATTTCTGCACGTTCTGTTCTGTCCTTCAGGAACAACCAGCCCTGTGACCTCATAGCACATGTAGCTTTACTGTCAGTGGAAAACTCCCTCTTTTGTCTCCTCACACAAAGATTACACAACATGAAAAGACTGAGAATGGTTCTTGAGTGGCGCAGATGACATCGCAGATAAGCCGTGTGATCTCACTTACCCTTTGTTATATGATCTGGAGTAGTTATACGCACCTTCAGATCTCTGTACATCTTCTCAATGCTGAAGTCAATGAAATGGTATGAGAGAAATGTCATGATGTGATGACGGATGCAGTGAAGCAGAGATCTGCTGGCATAGATCCACTTTATATGGTTTGATTGTGATGGATTTGTAATTGGTTGGGCTGGAGGGTTATGGAGGGTTGTGTAGCAGGGCAGGACACTTTGATCATAAGACACATTTCTGAGTCCTGATCCTTGGCCTCCTGACACATAGTGAAAAACTTGCTTTTATGTGTGTGTGCATGTTTTTGTGTGTTTCCGATCAGTTCCAATCAGTTCTCAAGTTTCAGATACATTTTTAGGACAGAACAGAATA
Organism: Chromobotia macracanthus; assembly: GCA_036877525.1. Lineage (NCBI taxonomy): Eukaryota > Metazoa > Chordata > Actinopteri > Cypriniformes > Botiidae > Chromobotia > Chromobotia macracanthus. The sequence goes on from JAZGTH010000025.1 coordinate 2,466,051, forward strand.
AAACGGTTATAACGTCAAAATTTACTTGTTTTATCAAACATTTATGTTGTAACGGCATTAAAAATGAAGATTTAATGAACTCCATGCACTAACATTCTCATTTCGATAATCTGATATGTGTTTGAGCTTGCTAATACAAATCATGAATAAGACATTCAAAAGCAACATCCACTACATTTCTGTGATGAATTAAACAATATATGCAGGAATGCCGGACAACCTGGATGCAGGGAGCAGAAAGACAGAGCTGAGCTTTAAGAGAGGGAATGAAGAAGAGAACTCATAATCCTCCTCTGTGTGGTGACATGAGAGGTGGTTTGAAGGTTTCTGAAAACAAATTGAGTTTGCTGCCATCTCCCTGAGCCTATATTTATGAGCGTCACAGAGCTATCTGTCTCTCTCTCTCTGTGTCTCTCTCATTGTTTATTTCTCTCTCTGTCTGTCTGTCTCTCTGGCTATATCGCTATTGGTCTCTCTCTATCTATCAGAAATGAGTGAGGTTACTGAATACATACATAAACATTGACTATAGAGTATGCTGACATATACTTACAAACACATCAAGTACAATGTGGGGACACCTGGATCACTGGCTAAGCATTTGTCTTTATAAGACACTGTCTCATAAATATCCCTGACTCAAGAACACCATGACAAGATTGAGATTTTAACTGCATACATCACAGTGCTGATCAGCCTACAGCTATTTATCAGTGTATTGTACTTCTGAATAATATACAAAATTCACGCAAAGGCCGCAGCCGCTGCCACAGAAACCACTATTTCTGCATCATGTCAAGCAGGACGTCTGTGTGAAATTGATAAACCAGCTCTCTCTTTAGCTCAGCTTGCACAAGAACAGTCACTGACAGACAAGCACATTTTCTTACTGCCTGACAGAATTTCACAAACCAGCCTGAGAATCAACGTGTCCTACAAGAGTGTTTGTCAAAGACAAGCTCTGTAATTAGGTGTGAGTCCCGGCGAGCTGCTTGGAAGCTCTGAAATCCCTCAGCGATCAGTCTGTCCTTCAAAAGCAATGACCTATGAAGTTAACAAGTGTTCTCTGAGGCAATGCCTAAATTGTTTAAAGTGCATGACACAGCTACTGTACTGTACACTGTATGTAACTTCATAATTACCAAAGACCCACACACACGCCTCAGCATTCTGCTGTCAAAGCAGCCATGTGTATCACTGAAGCACTTTTCCAAAAGCATTTGCATCGAGAGGCGATGCGTGTGTGAGTTCATCGTGCCTGATTTACCTCTCTGTTGGGCATGTCTCAGCTCTGTTACATAACCTCAGCCAAACAGATTTGGAGCGCCTGACTGAATGCTCACGTTTTTTCACCCCCCAAAACCCATTTGAGATTCAGACGAGCCAGAGTGTCGACAGGAGAAAGGCCACATTTAAATGCATCGCATTACACTGAGGTAACAGTATCCATATAAACCAGCACCTCTGATTATCTGATAATTCCTCAGTGAGTGGAAACCTCTCACGATGCATATGACTTTTCCTTTTAAATGTTTAAAAGCTACAGTCCTCATTCATTTTAACTATAACTGATCACGCTACATATCTGTTAGTACAGGTAAAAGATTTCAGAGCTTATATTTTGCACATCCGTCCTGCCTGAGTGCCCATATTTACCCAGACTGATCCAATGATGATACGTTCAAAACTGAGATTGATCTGATGTGATGTAAGATTAACTGGGAAATATATTCAGCCTCTTTTAAACTTACTGAGTTATTTTTCACTGACAATCTAAGTTTACTTAAGCAGTTCATTAACATGCACATTTAAATTTTCTGTATTTTCACATTTAAACAACAATAATTAAATTTGGAACAAGTCAGCCTGACATTTTTTCATTTTCTTTCTCTTTTTATCTTAATTCTGTGCTCAATTGGTTGTGTCATAAATTGAAAATACAGCCTCCAAAGACTGATTCCAGATTGTATCATATTATATTTCTCATTATCCAGAGCCAACGGCTTCATTGACAGATAGAATTGCTGTCTGGCTTTCTACATGTTGGATGACAGACAGACATTTGCTGTTAATATACATTTAAACTAACGTGTGCAAATATGACTTTGCAGAAATGTGACTTTGTTGGCTCCTGTGTGGGCTGCGTGTATGCCTACAGGTCACGGAGAGGTGGCAGAAAAGCTGTCCTCAGCAAAATATTCTTAACCATCCCATCATCCTATAGCGTGACAAATCTGCAATGCAGGGTAAGTGAAAAACCATCCCCCATTAACTTTGCATCTGATTGGCTAGAAGTATCATTGGAGTTTTTTGTTTAAGATTTGATTGGCACGCATGTCAACTCCCCATAAAGGAACTCTGTGGGGTCATTTGTGAAACATCTGTGAAATAAGATCCATTTATCATCCACTTATTTGAGAAATGCGGCCGGATATTGTGAATGACTCTGGGGGACGTGTTGTATTGAACAACACTGATACAGAGTCAACAGTGTTGACTGATGTGGTGGACTTGAAAGACAGAGAAGCAGCTTTTCTTATTCTCATGTGTTGAGCCAAACATCGTTGACAAAACTAATGACGTACCGCGTGGGCCGTGTTAGAACCCAATCAATCAGCCATTACTGCTAATCAACAGCACCAAGCCCACGCGCGTGCATCCCCCAATTGATCTTAGTTATGGCCGCCGTTCTGCTTCTATTTACAGTGTCATTAACTTTCCATTGTTCCACCTCAAAGCAGTTTTATTCCCTGTGGAACATAATAGGAGCTATTATCAAAATGTCAAAGCTGCTCATTTCCATATAACGAAAATGCATGGCGATCACTGGCTGTCATTACCGGTTACCATTTTACTTGGTTTATTATTATAAAAATGACATTATACCAGGATTTGAACCCAGGTTCCTGTGCAAGCTAAACAAAAACATACTATTAGACTAACACATTACAGCTACCGTACATAATAGACAACTAAACTGTAAAACAAAAGTGATTTTATTTTGGTCATATTTTACTGAATCTCATCTACGGTACTACGTTGGTCAGCACTGCTTCTGGGACCCCTTTAAGAAAAAAAATACTGCACTGGTAAAGCTCACTGGTTATCATACAAAATGTATATGACTTATCACTCTGATAAAGCATGCATTTATTCACATACAGCTTTGCGCATTAGCACACCAGAACACGCACATCGCTGACAGAGCCGACAGAGATTCACATGGCCTGAACACGGAGGATTTGGAGAGAGATGTAAATGTATTTTGATTCATAGTGCATATTGCTCTGAAGGGACCAGCGTTGACACTACACAAATGCAGATGCCCTAATTGAGGTGGCATGCATGACCCACGTGATAAAAGCCCCTTGAAAAGCCGAGGGGGAAGGGTGACAGGAGATTACAGCGTTACGAGAATTCCCGCTCAACAAACCACTGTTAATAAAACTTATAAAGCTGATTTAATTGAAGATGAAAACAGAACATCATTTCCTGTCAGAATAAGACTCTGAGTGACAGGAGCTTGAGCAAGGACCGAGAAAAGAAAACAGAATCAGAGCAACGCTAAACCGGTTGTAGAAATTTAGTTCCGCTAACAGCATGTCTGTATTCTTCTGCCAGTGTGGGCTGTTCTTTTAAAGTACTTAAGGAACCAGAATGGTTAAGGGGAAGAATCAGAACGATTCTCATCCATGTTCAGATCCCGTCCTCTCTACATCTATATGAAACTCAGTAACGTAAATCAGTAAATCAAGTGTTAAATATTTAGATACATGAGAACCTGAATGCGTCAATTCCAATGATGGCAAAAAATGTCACCTTTTAAAATTTTCATAACCTAAAATCTTGATGCAATAAAAAAAATCCTTAAAGCACCAAAACAATGAAAAGAGACGTTGAAAAGACACTGAAAAGAGCATGCAGCCTCAAAATCACCAGTAAATGATAATGTCCAATCATCTCTTTCTTCTAATGAGAGCCATTTGGAAAGGCGTATTCAGCTAATATCATCTACACGAGGGCATTGTTTAATTGCACATCTAATGTATCATTTAGTGCTCAAGACGCTGACAGCAGAAGCTGGCAGCGAGTGTTTTGGTGGCTCTGTTGTGGCAGTGAGAGAAATCTGTGCTCATTCAAAACCCCCGTCAGGATAAGCCTTCTAAAACTCTGCAAAATGATCTCCCTCCTCCCCTGAGATGAGGCGAGACAGCTGGATCTCAACAGTGAACAAAGACAGCAGGAGAACACAGAGGCATCTCAAAACCTCGTGAGGATCTTCCGTGATGATGACATTATGTAAATGTCCGACTGTCTAAATGTTTCACATCACATTTAAGGAAAAACAAAATTTGTAAAAAATTGCTCTCTGCTTCGTAAACCACATACACGGACACGCTTACCATCGAAGAATTACAAAAGTTTTACATTAGGCCACATGGCAAAGGAGTGGGAGACAAAAGGCAAAAAAGACAAAAGAGTGAGAGAGAGTGAGAGAGTGAGAGAGAGAGAGGGAGGGCTAGTTAAAGGAGATCAGAGGAAGACAGGGTCGACATGTTCACAGATGGGGATTACTGCAGCACTCAGAGACACGGTTTCTAATGCCAAGTTTTAGTCAGCATGTCATCACTAATAGTTTCATGTACTAGTCCATGACAGGTGCCTTCTCATACACCTGATTAACAAACAGCCACATCTGCAATTTGGATGTAAAATGTCTGCACAGATGCATGCAAAATGATGTCAGATTCAGAACACACACTCGCCGAAGCGCTGTGTGAATAAGGCCAAGAAAACAGTCAGTTCTGGGTTACAGCAGAGCTTTTGAGAGCTGATCTGATCCAACCCATTTCAATTTAAAGCCAATAATTACACACGGCGCAGAGCATGTTCTCATAGGTTTGTGTTATAATTAAATTAGTAAAGCAGGCTACATGGATGGTAATAAAGGATGCCGTAAAACAAATATTTTATTTGTAATTATACACTTTAAATATTTTTTACATTATTTTTTATTAATGTATCTTCCAAAGAACATAAACAGCAGACTGACATTTTCTGTTTAAAAAAAATGCAGGTTACATATAAGTTTGCAACAAAATAAGTTTGTGTGTGAATGATAACAGAATTTTTGGGTGAATTATCCCTTAAATTTATCCACCTGTTCATTTACTTATATTGAGCATTATATCAGTGGATAATAAATGTCATCAACCAAACATATCCCATAACTCAATGGCTCAAAACTGTCTTCCACATCATTAAAGCTTTTATAGATCAGGCCTATAGTGAGATAACTACATCGTAAGACACATATGGGGGGCATAAGTCATCAACATAAAGCTGGTTAAAGCAGCTCACAATGTGCAGGGAAAAGCAATATGTCAACAGAGCATCACAATGAAACACAGTACACTGATGACATCATGAGGTCTATCACATTAGTCAGTGTTGACATCCTCTGCCTGCATTGAGCTAACGGCCCCATCACAGGTCAGCTGCATATGACAAACGGTGATAAAGCACCTTAACCCTTCTAATGGGGGCTTAAGATGGACCCTCAGTGTTGATGGACACCGGAGTATTCCATGACGCTTGGTCATCAAGGTTTCGATGAATAAAAAAGAAACTCAACAGGGCCTGTAGCATTGTGTGGGGTTTACTCACACATTAACTGCTGTGTGAAGCTGCCCCTCTGAGCCAGGTGTCAGCTTTCACACAGATAGATCACTGTGTAATGGAGAGAACTTGTCCCATAAAGCACGTACAGGGTAAAAGAATGAAGGCCATGCCCAGGGCAGGAGCTGTTCTCAGCCATAGATCTGCTGTCTGACTTTGATCAAAAGCCCGACTCAAACATGTGCCCTCCATCTTTCACAGGGATCCTGAACACAGCACCGCAGACAGACTTTCGTGAGAAAACCCTTGAATCCCTGACTTGAACCTTAATTATTTCCAAGTAATACTTAAGGAGCTTTTACGATGCCTCTGAAAGAAATTGGACAATACAGCACAGAAGTGGCAGCTCTAAGGAAAACATTAAGGAGGACGTAACGAGTCGTGAGGAGAATTCCATCATATTTTAAAGTTTGGAATGAAGCATCAGTTCTTCTTCTGCATTTTGCAGAAAGAACTCGGACAAGAAGTGATTGTTGTCATATAAAATATTTTACAGCTTGCAGTCTGAATTCCTGTAGCACAAACAATACATTTACGCCTGTGGCAAATGCGTCTATCCAAAGTGACCTACAGTGTATTCAACATACACATTTCTTTATCAGTACATGTTACTTGGGAACCAAACCCACAACCTTTGCGCTGCTAATTCAATACACTACCAAATGAGCTACACAGGAACACATTACAGTTGAACAAAACAGTACAAAAGCATGGCACTATAGCAACACTGGGATCATGGGTTCCCAGAGAATAGAAAAAATACACAGACAATAGACAAACAGTGTCTGAAAACTACTGAAACAGAACCTCACCTTGTAAGTCGCTGTAAATGTATAAGAAGCATTAATGTGATCGTTAAGAAATAAAAATCATTATGTGGAATCAAAAATCTGATTTCCACTCCAGGTATCTCTAGAACGATTCACTGTGATGTGATGTTTTATCTTTCACAGCCAGCATTACACATCACAAACACTCGCTGCCCTAATCAGTAATGTAACTGAATATTTGAGAGCAGAATTAATCCCTCCCTCAGACCTTCACAAAAGATATCCTATAAATGTATCTTTAAATGAAGCACTCTCCACCCCAAAATTCAAGATCTTTCATTGATCTGAAAATGTTTCTGTGCTCCAGATCTGTGATGTTTCTCCATCCTGAGTTATATGCAGTAATAGAGCTGTCAGTTTACCAGATATCACTTAAACTGAATCAGCCACCTGCCCGAAGAGCAGCATGGTATCAGAAGAGCGCCTTTGGTATCCAATACAAATCAAACTAATCTTGTTCTTGTACAACCAAATTGAAGGTCAGTCTTGCTTAGAGAAATGACCACGACTTTCTGGGTCGTCCGGAGATCTAATTCCATGCCTGCTAAAGGAGTGTCTGTCTATTATTGAAGATTTATATCTCTCCTTCCCAAGCTAGATGGTTGGACTTCCTGAAATTCTATGCACAATGCACATTACAAGAACCAACGGACTATCTATCAGGCCTTGCATTTAAAGTGTATAAGAAAGCTGTTTAAATGCATACTAATAGCTGATGTCTGGAGATTAGTGTGTAGAATGTGTCACATCTGTCCTTTGCCAAGCGTACAACGTTATCAGCACAATAAGAAATTCATTCTGGATGACATGTAAGCTTACCGTACTCCCACTTGAAATCATTTGGCATTCAATACTTCATTGCCATAACAACCATCCGAGACATTTTAATCCAGGAAATACAAAGTATTTCTATATAAACATGACCTGATGTCTTATCTTGAGACCTTGATGTTTATCTTTTGCTATATTAATTGCATATCTAGTATGGGGTAAACTAAAACGAATTAGACCGTCAACAGCCTGTTCAATGTTTATTTCTGGTGATTAACCTTCTTCTAACCTCTGTGAGTGGAGTCAGGCCACCTAATGTTAGTGAACGTGGAAGGACTGCATTTTTCTCCTGTTTGCTGAGGTGGGCTAATGGTGACAGCTCTGACAAATGGAGCAATGTGGCAAGACCCACTGAGACTGATGTGCAATACTGCAAATGCCAATTAAGTTAAACACAACATAGGCTGAGTTGTCTATTAGTACAAACATATGGAGAGGCACACAATCTCTATGGTAAGCACAAACTACTGCAGGAGTGAAATAATTAGTCTCACCGTGTCGATAGGCCTGAAATGTCTGATATGATCTGTTTATAGTAATAATACTCGAGTAATCTTGTTTGGTGATGTTAAATCCCTTCAGGGGGCCTTTGTGTTCCATATTTTAAAGGTGCACTCAATCATTTTTTCCTCATTAAAAAGTTTTACACCTAAAGAAACAAATTGTACTTTTGTGTTTAAAAATGTGTTTAAATTGTGTATACTCACATGGGATTAAGCATCCAGTCAAATTAGTAGCGTAACAAGCTGATTAATTTTACATTGAGTTGGGCTTCCATAATAGGGTTGCCATGTTGAGATCCCCAACTTCCCCCCAAAAGGACATATATATAAATATATATTTTTATTTAGTGCTCTTACCTGGTGCTGTAATTTTAAAACGTTTGCCATATCAACCAACTCACCATAGAAGTTTACTCAGCACACCTTTAACAACTAAAGAGTCAACAAATCAGTATATTGTATAAATGACAAATTAATCTAAATGTATCATCAGCTGCCTTCATGATTTTAAATAATTTATCAGCTCCACATTCAGAGACCCTCAATTTTTTTCACTCCCCCATTTTGGTCTATCTGCAGGTGTTCTTGTGCTGTTCCTCACAGCTGTCAGCTCTCATGGCCCAAGATGAATGAGGTTTTCACCCTCTCTCTCTCTCTCTCTCTCTCTCACACACACACACAAACCCTCTGAGAGGGACTGAGAGTTTGGGGGTGACTATCATTGATCTGTGGTGGGTATGATTCACAGAGCTCTTCCACATCTCCTGACGTGCTAAAACCATCATAAAAGAGATTTAAGGAGGAGGCCAGAAGACCAGCATCTGCACTGCTGAAGCAGAGCTTCACACAATGTCTGAGAGAAGATACATGGCCTGCAGGCTCTACTATATTATACATGACTGTGTGTGTTTGTTCTTAATGATGATATCACAAACCGTCATATTTTTGGATCTAGATGTTGAGCTCTCTATCATGGCGCAGGTCTAACTGTGCAGTTTTAACCTGTTCCAAGGGTGCCGACGCATATAATTTAGAAGAAATTACCTCACATGGGTCAAGAATTTCTTTGACATTGGTTTAATTGGTGATTGGCCTCGAGATGTAGCTAAACCAACCGTAACATGGTGTGTTAGGAAGTCAGGCAAACTACTGCCTTGCACAAGGCAGTTTGTACACTTTTTTCACGTTTTTGCATATGCGCAGTGAAAGCTCAGTCATTCCCTCCGTTTCTCCTCAGTGTTTTCTGTCTACTGTCAGATATAGCATTACTATCAGTACAAATGTTGGGTGAGGCAAAATGCCATATATGAGTGATCTTTAAAATAGTACAAATGATTATCCTTTTCAAACACTATGTATTGCTTTTTAAATAATCATTCTAGTTTTAAAGAATATACAGTAATAGTTTTAGACTATATATAATAGATTGTACTTTTTTAAATCATCCATTACTGTTTACATACGATCTAATTGTTATTAACTGCTTGGTGTCACACAACACACAAAAATTACTATTACACACAACACCAAAAAGTCCATCCAATCTCACACTATACCACAATCTAACTGTAGTTCTTGATTTGTTTGATCAAGGTTATTTACACCAGTTATTTATTCCAGTTTATGTTGCAAATGTTTTAAAATGGTTAGAAAAAAAACTACCTCTAATTTAAGCCTCAGCCATAAATAAATAATATACATGTACAGTACTACCCATAACACACACATATATATATATATATGTGCCCATCATTCCCATTCATCTCCCAGACAGAATGCGGCTGACAGCTCTGACCTTCTTCGATTAGACATTTCTGTTTTCCTCCATCTCTGTCTCTGTCTTTTTCTCTCTCTGGGGGTGGAGGTTCGGTCTCTGGGTATAATACACAGTGTTGACAGTGAGGTATGACAGTTAAGAGTTTGACCTTGCAGCCAGAGTCTCACACACACACACACTCACACACACACACAAAGCGGCCGATGTACCGATGACCTTCATATCATATTTCAAACTTCCGGCACATGAGCATGTGTGAACATTTCATTTCCACAGGAGAGACTTGATGTTTTAGTGTCAGTGCTCACGCATCCCATATGACACGGCACTAACACGAGAGAACGTGTACCCGGACAGACAGTGTGTGTAGATTCAGCACCTTTTATCCAAATGCTGAGCTGTCACAACACGGCAAATGATGTGGGATTGCATACAGAGAACGGACACTTGAGCTTCAGTTCCTGTGTGCTCTGATATATGTCCACAGAAAGGACTACCTCCAGTTTTTATCATTAAATTATTTTCCTCTTATAGCTTGTACACTGTAACTGCTGTTAGATAATGAACCAGAATGAGCAACATAAAACGCTGGACCAAACACTACACACACTGATGTATAACTGTAACACTATTGAAGTGAGACGACAGAAACACTATCACAAATTACTGTTTACACAATTTGTTTATTCACTGTTATGAGTTGATTAATCAGTCCATTAATTAACATTGCTGCTTTTTATCAATTATTTTGTTTAACTCACGCATCACTTCGAATCCTTCACCACTTCCTCCAGAGTTTGAGAACCACTCAGATAAAGCGTAAAGAAAACATGAAAGTAATGAATGTTGTAATGACTGTTTTTCCCACAAGCAAAAGAAAATATTTTTCCCTCAAATAAGAAAAGAAACGCAGTTCAGCAGGAGGTCAAAGTCAATAATCTATAGAAGTTTTTCCTTTTCATATTTTTCCCCATTTGTATGGATTTGCTTTCAGTTTCTTTTCTAGAAAGCTGATTGCAGTGAAGCAGAGACGGATTAATTGGACAGTCAGCTCACTCTTCATATGAACTGTGTGTGGCCCTCCCACAGGGGTCCGTCAGAGCAATGAGACTGAAGGGACTGAAAGACCATCTGAGTGACAGGCGGGTCAGCCATCCCCTCAAAAGACATTCTGCTTCTGGATCTGTTAATGAGGCTTTTATTAGATTCATCACAGCAGAGAGACAGGGCCCACAGATGCATCTCCAGAGGCAGAGGAGGGAATGACAAGCAAAGTATTGATTCAGTTAAACAACAGAGCTGCTGTTGTAATAACAATGTTAAAATCATTACATCATTCAGGAGTTACATGGGTCTTTCAGACTATTTATTATTTATTTATTTCAGAATATTTAATTGTTTAGAGGTTGTCTCTTAGCTACTATTTCCCATAAATCCTTAGAAATAGTAGACACAAAGGAGACAACTGATGGCAAACAGTAAGATTAAAATGCTATAAAATGAATATGAGGAGCACAGCTCATACCATGTGAATTCTTTGGAATCTGAAAAAATATATGAAAACTGTTTGAAGTTTTTGGTTGCACACTTTGGTATGTTGGCAAATCTGAGCACAGTTTGAGTTCGACATCTCTCCTGAAACTCTACAGAAGACACATGGGATTACTAGGGCTATATTTTCCTCAGGAGAAAAATTTGAGAAGCGGAAGAGTTCAGTAACATCTCCATTAAATCTTATTGCTGTCCTGAAGAAACAATTATAATCTTGTTTAAGAGATTAAGAGATCCCGTTTGTGAGTCTTACAGAAAAGATGAGTGCTCTTTTAGCAAATCAGAACAGAACTCATCTTAATGTCCTTGCTAGGCATGATATCAGCTCCAAAAGAAATAACAAAGACAGCTTCCTTGAAATGTAGACATTGTAGCTCAAACGACCACAGAAGTCATGGACTTCAGATAGAGAGATACCCAACTGTGACACCTAATCAATTCCAGCATGCCACCCTCTCTGTTTCCCTCTATCTCTCCCTCTCTCACGGACTGGCTCACACACTCAATTAAGAAGATTAACATCAAGCAAAAGGAAGAAGTGTGTGTTGAGTCTTTCTGACTGACTGAGAAGAAAGAGGGTGAGAAGAAGCCAGGCCGACCAGTCACTCACAAACACTCCCGAGCCACAGACAGTGCACAGCGATACATATCTGCCAACATGGCGGCTCCGCATTACAAGAAGGAAAACACTAATCTTGCCCAGCAAATTGTTAGAAGTTCAGGCTTTTGAAGAAAAGAAAGTGTTTTCCAGAACATTGGTAAAAGGAAAATAAAGATTGTTGTCTAAGCTGTTGTCTAAGCTGCATGGCCATCTGACTGCATTTCCTGGAGGAGTAATGGTGTCTGTGGTTTATGCCATGTCTGCCACAAGGACAGATGTATTAAACTGTATATATATATATATATATATATATATATATATATATATATATATATATATATCAAAGAAGAATAACTGTTTTTAAAACTGCTCAGTTTTCTTGAACTGTTTTCCCCCACATGCCCCACCTCAAACTGATGTCATTGGTTGAGTCAGTGTTGTGATGATCGGGATACTCAAACTAAGCAACATTCTGATGAACCTGCAAACTAACCTACAACTATTTAACCATCACACTTGTCTCCATTAAGTAAACTTCATTACAGTTTTGTACTATCACCGTCTATTATAAGAGCAGGAATAAACATACTGAAAAGAGCTGGTTTGTGTTTGATTTGATATGTGTGGTCCTCGGCCTCTGAGCATCAGAGAGGTGCGTGTACAGAGATCAGAGGCTAACTGCAAATCAATAGGCTGCTGTTGTTTTCTATGATTAGCGAGTGAAAACAAGACCTGCGTTCTTAGCACGTGGCATCTGGCATGTGAGAGAACCATAATCATCTTCACCAGTGCTCATCATGAGCAATTAAACTCAGGATCATGGAGCTATTCTTATCACCCAAAGACAGACTGGCCCATGAGGCCAGAGGCAGCCATATACTCATACACACATGCAGCTCGTCACAGGCTCTCATGTGATTTTAATGGACAGCCAAAGAGATGATGGGAAATGTATGGGAGTGTAACAAACCACACTCTGTTTCACCATGTGACACCTTCCCTACTTCTGTACAGTACTGTATGTGCTGAGAAAAAGTTCAAATGAACTGTGTGTTCACATGAAAATGTAATATCTGTGAGAAAATTGATGTTAAACATATATGGTTTGCTGTCTGTGATAAAAGGTCCTAAATACTTTACAGGACAAGATGAGGATAGCACTAAGTGAGAGCGATAGAGCGTGTGCTGTTACCTCAGTCCACTGTGACATGTCTGCTAAAGAAATCCATAACTTTATCGTAACATCGTTTCCACAGTTACTGTGATGGAGGGATTACAGATCAGTAAAGTGTGCTGTCCTGGACCTACATCATTCGGAAGGCCTCTCGTCCAGTCAGACTCCAGTACAGGAACTTGCTACAAAAGCAGTATATTCACAATATGAGCTCCCATAAAAGACACGTCACTTGTTTACGGTCCCGCCTTCCTGGATGCGAATCAAAGACTTCTCTGTCACTCGCTGCCTAAGAATTAATCCATTTATCTTTAATCACTGTGTTTTATGGGACAGAGTGGACAGGAGCTGTAATCTATATGTTTTTTGTGTAAACAGAGGTCATTACACCATGGATGACATTGTAATGTTTTACATCCACTGAAAACAAACGAGGACTGGGGCTATCAAGCTCCGAAATTACAAAAAAGCACCGTAAAAGTATCATAAATTCATACATTTTGTATTCAAGTAAATAATAGGTACCAAATATACGGACTGCATTGTTTAATTGTAGAATTGCCTACTGAAAAACCCATATCTGTCTAAAGTAAATCTGAATATGGGTTTGAATTGTGTTGGAGTCTTGTTAGCTCTGTTTATTGTCTCGTGTATTCTGTCATATCTCTGGAGATAATGACATCATCTTTCCTCATCATCAATGCATGACATCACAGCAGCTGTTTCTGTAATCAGTGAGGTGACATCAACCACAATGAAATATCAGCAGTGACACCCACATTCATATTTTATGTCAGATGGTGTGCCGGTCCTTCTTGAAAATGCTTTAATTAATATAATATATATATATATATATATATATATTAATGATTCTTATCTTTAATTGATTCCCCTTAGAGTCGACTCAAAACACGTCTTTTGTCAGGGAAATGACTCATTTCCTCAGCAAAATCCATTTCATGATGGAAGTGAACCAGTAAGTTGGCAGGAAAATACAGTTACAGGCCAAACAATCAAATAAAGGAACAGCACCAGTAAAGCCCAGCCTACAGGCTCTCTGAATGTCCAATATTTCATAATCTGATCGCTGTGGGAGCAATCTAACAGATCTGATGTTGCTGCAGGACTCAAAACACTGACAAACTCCCTCTGTAATGAAACATGTGAAACGCTGCTCATATTGAAAAGCAGTTATTTCACCACAGCACCAAAGATGAACTAATCAAGGACAGCCGCAGTGTTATGATCACTTGACTATGACGATTTGCTCAAGAAAAACTTATGAGCAAAGATTTCCAATCACATAGTGGTAATCATAGAGTAATCAGATGTATTAGATGATCCAAAATCTGTAGTGGTGGGAGGGGCACCAGTTGTACAGGATATGGGGTGATCGTTTTAAAATGGGCTGAATGGGCATGATCAGAAACCAAGTTTTTAGAAATGTTAATTTATAGGAGCCACATCTAAGATAAGTCAATCAGTTTTTTCATCACACAAGCTCAGAAACATCACACAAGTTTACCCTTGTGAGAGCAGTAAACATCGAGTCTGTTCCTATTGAAGTAGGACTGATGGATTTAAAGATAAACTAAGTGTGACTGTTTTTCTCATTTTAAGTGGGCAGTACCTGTTAAACACACTGACACATGCCAGCCCACTGCTACCATCAAACCAGGCTGCAGCCTCAGGGCAGCACGACTTTTTAGCTCTGGTGCACTTACCACCCTAAAGCCCATCTTGCCTCTGGGTATTTTTTCCTCTCTATTACTGCAGCCATCAGTCAACATGTTCTGAATGCTTGAACCCACCTGCTCAACCATCACAGTACCACTCACATAACATCCAAAAGTGTTGAATACCAATCACGTCAGATTTGTATTTCATCTCAGTGAAGAAGCTTTATGGCTACAGGTGGTACAAAGTACTGTGGGTATCAAATACATTGAAATATGTTGGTGTTGAAGGTAGTGCATGTCGTTTTTATTAAATATTATATTGCATTCTTGGAGCTCAACTGGTACAGCCTGACTCCAAGGTCATGGGTTCGATTCCTTGGCCAAACGGATTAATTAATTGAGCGAATACACTAAAAAAGTAACTTCAGATTACATGGAAGTACATGTATTAAAATACTTTGAACACAGCTTAGTAAGAAAAGACAACTGTAAACAAATCATAGGTGATTTTCCAGGAAGGGAATCACTATGGCTTTCCAAACATGCTCTTGATACTCCTAATATAGGAACATTGATTCTACCATTGATTCGTGAGGTGGGACTAATAAAATGTGTTTGTAAAAGCTGTTTAAAAATATATAATTTTTGCAATTCTGTTTGATGATATAAGGGCTGGTGATAGATCACTTTTAGCAAACAGCAGCCCTACAGGTTTCTTACATGTTGGAGTGACAGTTTCTAACCACCTTCTGGAAGCAGATTCATTATGATTCATTATGTGGGAGCTGTGATTGTCAGCATGTCTCAGGGAACAGGAAGTGATGTCTGTGTTTACAGAAGGACAGGAACCTATGAGAGAGGAGCAAAGAACAGCGAGAGCTTCACCCTGGAAAGCAACCGTAAGTTAGACATTTCATCATGATGACATGTAAAACCCAACTACTGTTTTAATGGCTACAGCCAATGGATAACAAATGTCTTTATGCCCCTGAGTTATCTGTTTATATTAACTTTAATTTGTTTAATTCAAAATGATTAATAGTTTGACCCATGAAAATAGACAAAGCAATGAAGCTACTGTAGCTTGAAGCAGCTTTTATGAATCATGCTAGACAACCCAATTAAATAAATATGGAAAAAAGTGGAATACAGTTTTTTATAGAACCACTGAAAACTCAATGTGAAGAATCAAATGAGAATTTTTTGGTTTGTTTGTTTATTTACTCAAATGTAAACTATACTATATATAAACTATATATATATATTTACAATATATTTACTTATCCAAGTGTTGATCCAAATGTTTGTCAGATGAGCCACAAGTTCCTTGAAAAACAAAAAGACATTTTAAAATGAAAAAAGGATAAATGTGTTTTCTATATTCTAAAAAGTAAGTAATAAAAGTAATAAAATGGTACAGGAGCCACCAAAAAATCCCTGACTTGCCATGGGAAAGCCATAGGTTTCATGATTTGGGTACCCCTGACAGAAAATATATTACAATTGTATATTACAATTTTACTTGGCTGAAGAGCACAGACAAATCCACATGACATTTGGTACATAAATTTATTTGAACCATATAAGGTTCAAAAATCCCATTTGGTCCATCTGGAATTTGATTTCAGCTTTACATTATTTATCAGCGTAGTTTCCTATCTACACATGCCACTCACATTTACTTCATCAAAACGTCTGCAAAAACAAATCTCTGTCTGTCTCTCTGCTGTGGGCAGGATCCGTCTCGCACCCCATCATCTGTCGTATGCAGCATCCTGGCATGCTTCTCACTCCATCCTCAAAGCCAGAGGGAGGGACAGCGGACATCTCAGCTGAGGCGTATCATGCTTAATGCCACATGTGTTACTGTGGCAGCCCTTGCAGATTTTGATAGAGAAGAAGGAGAGAGAGGTAAAGAGAGAGAGAGAGAGAGAGAGAGAGAAGAGATAAGTGATGGCTTAGTGGATTCTGGAGAGGTTTGGCATTCCCAGCATGAGCAGGTATCTCTTGCACCTGGCAGCTTGCCTGCACCGGTTTATTGTAACCTTAGCAGCTTTACTGAGATTTTCTCTCCACGAGTTCAGCTTCATTCAACGCTGAAGAATCAAACACACCTCATGTTCTGCTGTAAAGTGGATGAGACCAAAACACATCATGACTTGTGAGGCACATGTTGAGAGACTCTAGCTTGTATTGGGTTTCTTTTTTGTTTTTGCAGCAAGATGATGTTTCTCCCCTTCGCACAGACTCAAGATATCTGGGATATCCGTCAACTGCAACAAAATAAATGTTGGATTTTTTCGTGGCAACAGAGACAGTATAAGGAGTGGATGTAGCATTCGTTAAAAAATGAAGCGGGGAAATTACAATTCCAGTACAGTACAGGTTATCATACCACTGCTGTCATTGAAACAGAGATTGTGGTATTTTTCTATTCAAATACATACAAGCTATTCTTGTATGCTTATTCTTTAGCAGTGTACATTAATAAAAATTGAAATATTATGTCAATTCAAATCAGGCATCAAAAATCAAGACCTCTTGTTTTAAAATTCAAAGAGATTTTTGCAAAATATGTCTTAATAACCATTTGGATATGAGGTTGATTTTTCAGTTCAATTCAAATTTAATTCTGTAGCGCTTTTCACAATTTTTGCATTGTTGCAAAGCAGCTTTACAGAAAATATATTTTAGAACAAACAGCTGAGACATAAGAAAAACAATATAGAAATAAAAAAGAATGATAAAACAGGAAAATTAAAAACAGTACATAGAATACATATTTGACTTTTTTCGCCCAGTTGTGCCTAATTAACTAATAATAATTAAGAAACTAATAATGCTACATAACTAAATAATTAAGAAATCAAGTCTTCTGTTCACAGGAAGTCAAATGAGTCAGATTTCCTTCCTATAGTTGTGTACGGCCCATCTAAATCCCCACAAAAAGAAAACAAACAAAGCTGAATAAACAGTGCATTGTCCAAGAAAGGAAAACTGCTGTTTATCACATCTAAGGAAGAGCCCGTCAATATAGAGCCACTTTCATCATTTCTGTGTGGCGGCCTGCTGCAGGAGTTTCACCTTTCCTGCAGGCTGATTTCAAGGAGCAGCCAGGAGGTGCTGTGAGGAGGCAGCACTGGAGGGCCCTGCTGGCATTAGACAGGCTGATTCAAGTCTGCAGGGCTCAGTGCTCAAATGCTGTCCAATTCTGCTGCCTGGCAGCGGAGCAGAAGCAGAAGGCCGCATTGTGAACGTGAACGTGTTTGTCGCCACTCTGTTCCGCACGAAGCAGACAGATGTCTTCATTATTGTAAGGAATAATGAGGAAGGATTTGGCTGTGATCTGGCAAATAACTGGGAAAATACAGATGGAATTCAAACTGCAACACACATACAGTAACACACACGCACACACACTTCTGTTCAATAATGCTGTTATAGTATTATCCAGCCAGGATTTTTGGTTTTCCGTTATATAGAAAATAAAGATTACAGATGTGAAACAGACTGTTTCTCCCTGACAGCAACATAATTAAATGGGGAGCAAATAGATCTCCTGCTTTGGGAAAACATACTACAGTAATCCCGCACCTGTCTCTTCTAAAGCTTCAGTAAAGATGTCAACAGTGTCTTAAACTGCGCTCAGACATGAAGTCTAAGAATCAGATTTTACTGTGAAGTCAAACATTTATCTGAGTTGAGCTGCTAATCAAACTCAAACTGCCCCTTTGACAACAGTTTGAGCTGAGGCAGCGTATAACCTGCAGCATTGTGGTAATGAAGCAATAAAGCAGAGAATATCTGATATTAAACACATACTCAACACTGTTTATATGTCCAAGTGGAAATAAGCCTCGGAAACAAGCAACAGAGAGCCAGTGCAGTTTACCACACCACTCACAAATGAAAAAGAAAATCGTAAAGTACAGACTATGATTCATCAAAACAGCCAAAACAATTTCTGGTTTTCTTCCTTTAGTCACAGTGCAGAAGGAATCAACGATCTGGAGCACTTTGATGAAATTCTTTCAAAGGAAACAGACATCAGAGAATGCGCAGGCTTTCCACTACACTGAAATGAAATGTGCGGCCTGTGAAGAAACAGACTCAGAATGTCTGAAAATGCATCAAACAGTGAGGGCGACTGCCGGTGCCAATATGCTGATTGTCTTCTGCTGAATGCTTTAGTGCTTCATGACCTCTGTATCTGGGCATCTGTTAACCATACCAAACTTGTGTCTTTTTTAGTAAGAGACTAAAACACATGTCCATTGTCCTCTGAATGCCAATTTGTCCAACAGTCACTATGGCAAGTCAGTTCAGTGGGTGGCCATCTTGGAAACGGCCCCAGGCAAATATTTGTTATGTAGGCATACAAGTACTTTTAAGCTCATATTAAGCTACACTTAATTTGAATGTTGGGAAGATTAAAATCTCCAAAACTATTTGTTAAAGTTTATGTACTGTAATACTTTTTAATCATCAATATATTATGAACATTTCAATTACTCCCATTCATGTTTCTATGAGTGGTCCATCTCCTCTACCAGTACAGTCTGTGATCTGTACACAGCCATTATTTTGACTGCAGAGAGCAATCAGTGTTTACAGTGTAATGTGGAAGTGTAT
This sequence comes from Chromobotia macracanthus, assembly GCA_036877525.1. NCBI lineage: Eukaryota > Metazoa > Chordata > Actinopteri > Cypriniformes > Botiidae > Chromobotia > Chromobotia macracanthus. The sequence continues at coordinate 2,485,308 of JAZGTH010000025.1, forward strand.
CAAGAGATCTGCAGGATGGAGAAACCATCTGTCACTCCGCACCCCGTCTCCATCCTCAATTAAACACTAGCCAGTACAGACACATTTACAGATAGCCGATGAAATCTCAGACAACCCTGACCTTAGTCAAGCTGCCATTCAGCGCAATTAGCAATGTCAATTACTCTAATTCCATGTGTTCCCCATGCGTCGCCTCGGCCAATAATGAGCTGTATCATTTCACAGGAAAGTGGCTTGTGCTGAAGACAGAAATGACCTCTGTGACCCTCAATATTCATATCTGACACCAATTATTGCCCTGAGACGAAATATTTCTGCACGTTTTTCGTTTGTTTCTCTCAAAGCTGTTCAGTTTGTGAACGATCTCGTGTGATTTCTCTCTCCGTCTTTCATTCTTTGCATATGCTGTAAAAAAAGATCACAGCAGATGCTGGCAGAACTAAGCAGACAGCTGGTTTATTACCTACTCTTAAATACCAAACAGAATCATGTCAAATCAGGCATACAGTAAAAATACTGTAATATTATTTGCAATATAATATTGAATCGTGACACCAGTGCAAAACATTTTTTCCCATTCTTTTTGTATTTAAAACTGTACTCATATTTTTTTTGTAAGTATATAACAAATATAAGCAAATATATAACAAATCAGTTACTTTACCCTACTCTGATTCGCAACAGTATGTTTATAATAATGATTTATAATTGGAACTATTGAGTCCAGTTTCCTGTTATTCAGTTTCCTGTTACTCCGTCCAGTTATTCAATTTAACTCAGTTTAACAATTTAACTTACCAACATACGTTATGTACATAAAATAACCTGCGATTTTTCATGGTTCAAAAAGAGATGGCGATAGAGAGGCAGAAGTTATGAATCGCAGCTTTTTATATCTTATTGCAAATCACCTTGAAGGCTTCCTGAACAGCAGGTTTTACAGTCATGAATTACCCTCAGACTCTGAGAACAGAGATCAGACTTCACACACAGAGCAGCAGGCAGCAGTCACATATAAAGCTGCTGCATGAGGGACGGGATAGTGCTGGTTTAGCATAAAGGTTTGAAATGTTGTCTTATATACCCCCACAGTGCCATCAGAAATGCTCATGTACCCTGTCATCAGCACCAAACTTATTAACAGATTTGTATATTTTTATCTTGTATTCTTCACAATGTTATTATTTCTTAAACAGTGATTCAGATTCTGAGAAACATTGTCATATGGATTCTATATATTATATATCAAATAAAGGGAAACTCTGAGTGGCTGTTTGAGAGAATAAAAAAACCGTGTAAAGACAAAGCTGCAGGCTTGTAGCGAAAAAACATCTGGCATTAGCGCTACGCTGTTTGCTTATTGTAAATGTGAGCACTCATAGGTGATCTGTGCATTTTGCTGCTAAGATTATCTTCTGGCGCCTCAATAATTAAAGAGCCAATTACACACAACAGATTTGCTCACATCACAAAATGGTACATTGAAAACAAACGTGACATCTGGCATATCAAGAATTGTATGTACTACTAATTACTGGCACCACTGAAATATCACATACATTTCCTGAAGTAGAATATCAATCACAGTGATATTTCTGTGCTGCATTGCTATTATTGTGGAACGAGCTGCTGTGCGCTGACTGATATGGGTTGTAACAGAACATATGCAGAAGCATAAGTCAGATGGTTATGTAAAAATATAAAGATTATATCAAGGGTGCAAATTGCGCTGGGGATTTCTCATTACACGTAAACAGGCTGTCATCTAACACATAGCATGTGAGCACTGCAATAAACAGATATGATTTAACAGGTTCTTCTGTCATAACCCCTCACTGTGATGATGTGTGACGTGAGTGGATAAGTAGGCCTACCAGTGACAGTCAGATTGTCCTGTTTATATTCTTCATGATACCAGAATGTACCTGTATTCTGTTAAATACTTTTTGGACTCATTTAAACTCACCCAGAGACTGAACTCACTTTCAAAAAGTCAATTTTTGCTTGTTTGTCTGTTGTTGCTATCAAGAAAGATAAAAATCAATCAGCAAACTGCTGGGCAGCATACTTCACAATTTAATGCAGTCAATGACTGTTAATGACTGATTATTAATGACTGCAGTCCTCTTCTTTTTTAGTTTTTTTATTAAAAGCTTGTTCTTGTAGTTAATCAGCAGACCCACAGAGGTCATCCATCATGGACAAAGTTAAACACCTGTGTACAGTATGTTGCATGTTTGTTTATTAAACATTTTGGCTTAATAGTTCAATTGTGCTTTCAAGTCATTTTTTAATTTCTGATTTTCACAAAATACATGCAGTAGATTTGATTATCAGAACCTGCTAATCAGTGATGTTTTGTTGCTTGTTAAATCTATAAAACAATAAAAATATTAGAACTGTCAATTGGTTAAAATAATTAATTGCAATAAATTTTACTTTTTTGTGTCAATGAAGGGTCCTTGTGGCCTACCAGTAGGGCTATGGCACATAATCAAAAATGATCAAGAAACACTATAATAATTATAATATTATTACATTTAGGGCATATGTTGTTACGATTAAAATCAGTTTATTATTGCTGGCCATCATGCCACACAGCCTCATGTATTCTGTCCTGCTGAACCCCTGTGGGGCGTGTCCATCTGTTGAGTCCCGCCCTCTCCAGCCTGTCTGCCCCCTTCAGTGTTTCCCCGTCTACCTGCACTTCATAAAAACACTCTATCTGACCCCTATTGTTCATTTCATGTCAACACAAGTCCAAGGGTCAAAGTTCACCCTGGGTCACTAACCTCTCATCTCAGGAGATGCCAAGGCTATGAGAGGATCCACGTGGAGTTGCCATAGAGCTCGACTGATTAGACTTGATCAAAACAGACTTCAGTAATGCAGGGTGTATATGCAGCAGTTTCGAAGGGGGTGTCAGGTCTGGATGTAAGGCCTCGCACTGACTGCTTGTTCTCATCGGGATCTGGCAACCAGACAGACACAGTGAAGTCAGTGGCTGCAGGGGCCGTTTCTGCCCCTTCATCTATTGATGAATTCAATTACAGCAGCCCCAGCATGTGGCATAAAGGGCAGAGGGATGTCAAAACAGTCCAGAAATTCACCAATGAGACTGAAACATCATCAGGATTCTGCTCCCCCAACATCCAACAGCCTCAGAGAGCCTCAGACACTTTGATCAAGGGACTGAACACACAACAGCTTAGTTTATGAAACTGAAAACTCCAAAACACATCACAGTTTACATGAGTTTGTTGTGCTGTTTTGCATGCACTCATGAATAATATATATGCATGAGCGTACATATTCTGTTTGGTGACAGCATAACATTATTTTGGCAGGTAAATTTGGTGAATAAACCTCAAAATTTGTAATAAGCATTTATATAGAAAGATGTGCTTGCACTGAAAAGAATGATTTAGAAATATTTAAACATAATTTCAGCACTTTTAACACTTGGCTAAGCTGGACTTGTGCTTAGTGCCTAAACCTGCACTTAGATATGCAAAAGTTTACCAGCTGTGAATTCACCTCTGAATAATGACTTTCATTCATTTATTCAGTTTCAAAGAACATTTTGTTATCTTGAAAATCTAACAGCTGACAAATTAAAACAAGCCCCACAGAATGACAAAAAAATCTGCCAACAAAGACTTTATTCTCTTGGAAATGTTCTCAGGGTGGCATTGAGGAAAAGGGTCATGACAGTGCAAATGGATAAGAGCTGATGCATGGAAAGATGGAGATGAGCCCTCACCCTGCGGCTGGTCCTGCTGTAGCAGTGCTGAGAGAGGCATGATGGGAAAGGAGAAAGACAGTCCTGAGGGGAAGGGGTTGGAGGAGATGTCTCTCTCACCTGCTTCTCCTCCCACATTAATCCACTTCTGGACACCCACACAGACTCTAGCTGGAACACATTTCAACATGCACATACGCTATCACAAACACCCCGTACAGAAAATGTGACACGCACAGTCAGATTAGTCTCTCTGTTGCTCTGGCATTAGAGTTCTCTAAGGAACCAGGTTTTTCATTGGCCCTGTGTAGGACGTGGAAGGCCAAGATTATTTTTTTAATGGGCAACAATATTTTCTCCCTGAAGTGGTGAGAAAGTTTGTTTTTGTGTGTTATGTAATGCTAGGTGCATCTAAAATGCAGAACGCTTCCATTCCAGGTTTTATAAAACAAATGCAGCTAACAGGTAACACAGTTAGTTCATATTTACACCTCAAAACATCCAGTTTAGTCTGCCCATTACACAACGCTATTGTTGAGCTTCAGAAGATTACAGGACTGTTTAGACGGTATTTTATTGCCGTTTTTAAAATTCAGTTTTAGAGCTTGACAGCCCATTGGTTACTGTATGTATCTACAGTGCGAACATCCTTTGAAACAAAATTCCTTTTGTGTTTTATGGAAGAAGAACAGGTTAGAAACAGGTAAACAACGGCAGACTTTTCATTCTTAGGTAACTGGAAATGCATTGTTAGGTAACTGGAAATGTGCAGCTTCGATGCATTGATGTAACTTGTGAAATGGGAGTTAGGGTGGGACATATTGGATGGCTCCTTCGCCTTTTAACATAGCCAATAGTGTTTAATAAAAGCATTTAATTGCTCATAAAAATCTAATGAGAAGCTAAAGGGTAGAATAATGTAATGCAAATCTTTGGCAGAAATAGGAGACTGTAAGTTTTGAATGATTATATCTACTAAATATGAATTTTATTGTATTGAAGCACACTTGTTTATACACACTTGTTTTAGGGCTAACCAAAAACGTCCATTTTAATTTGAATTAAATGACTATAGATGAATGGTAACTTCATCTATAGGCTTCTGTTACAATGTTTTCCTTTAATTAACACAAGCCATGAAAAAGCAGCAAATGTTTTGACGTTGTGTTTCTGTGGAATATTTGATTCACTCTCACTGACGCAGATGAATTTGGACAGGAACAAGATGATCATAGTAACTCTGAATATCTGGTTGCTCTACAGGTCAAAACTGGTCATCTCAAATCAAAACAGCGATTTTGTACCTCTGCTGCCCCTGTCCATTATTTTCACACATCTTCAGTGAAGCATGAAAACAGCTCTGGCGTTACCTCGGACAGAATAAACCATAACAAGCGAGTTATTTGTGATCGTCACAACATTTCAGGAGCAACAGACGGGCAGCAGTTGTAAAAATAAAGCACTTTTATTGCACGTGAGATGTTCCATTCAACACGCAAATTGAGAAAGGCCGTGGGTCATCTGTTCCTGTCTGATTCGACTCTTTAGGGACACTGGAGGGGATAATAAATAAAAATCATGAGAAACAGCATTAATCTTGTTTAACCACAACTACAGTTCCACACCTATGACTGTCACTTACATCCATTTATCAGCATTTGAGTCTTCTGCAACACAGTAACATTCATTTAAAATATTCCTTGCTTTTTTGTGTACATAGGGCACTTAGACTATAATTATTGCAGTTATATTTAAATCACCAAGGGTATAATAATAGTGTGTTCACATATCTAGCCTACTCTTAGTGTGTGTGTGAGAGAGCAGAGGGTGTGTGTGTGTGTGTGTGTGTGAGAGAGAGCAGAGGGTGTGTGTGTGTGTGTGTGAGAAAGCAGAGGGTGTGTGTGTGTGTGTGTGTGTGAGAGAGAGCAGAGGGTGTGTGTTATGACTGAAGTGACTCTGATTCTGATTGTCACACATGGACTCATGCAGCTGAGCTCTTATCAACTCAGTTAATGAATGTGCACTTTGTGCTGCATCTACTAACCAAACAACTAATGTAGTCGATGAAAAATAGTTAAGGAAATCAGTGAGATTAACAAAGCATAAATGAAGTTTCTCCGTGTCTCCTCCTCTGAGTTTCCATAGAGATCTCAACAATGTCTCAACAACTGTGCTCAGATGTGACACTTGGTCTGCAATCAAAAGTCAGAGGCAAACATTTCTCATTAAATTTGTCTAAAACAAGATTGTGTATACTGTATTATCTAAAATAATGGTAAAGTTTATCCTCACTGTATCTTTACTTTACAATCATGTGAGAATCATCTCAAATTATTGTCTGAGAGAGATTCTGAGATTCTCTGACTTCAGTTCAGTTTCATTGATATACTGCCTTTCACAATGTTGCATTGTGGAAAAGCAGCTGAAAATTAAAACAATACATGGTAATATACGGCATTATTTAAAACTTTGTTTTCCATAAGACGTATATTAGTAATACCTAAGGAAACTAAGATTATGAAGATTTATGAATAACATGACACTAATAAATGATACATATTAAACCAAACAAGCCTTTTCAGTTTTTTACGTGAGAATGGCCTCTTGAAAGAAAGAGTAAATTATATAAAAAAACAAGTGAATTATAATATTCTTGCAGAATTTGCAATAATATCATGCATTGTACATTAGTATTTACAAAATGAAAAAGAGAGAATTTTATATTTTAGTCAAAGTTTGTAGTCTGCCAACCTTAATGATACTTTAATGAAATATTTTTAGTGTCTAATTAATATGCTTAAAATGATGCAACGGTGTATGACTGTGTATTGACAGCCCAGTTAAGCACTTTGTTATTGACCTGCCCTCGCCTCTTGCATCGATGAGAAAGTGATTAGCCACCCAAGTGAAATAAAGGTTAGATTAAAAAACTGGAGTAGAATAAATGACCAAGCTAAAGAAATGAGCCTGGAGAATGCACAAGTGGCTGAGCAGCAGATGGCTCAGAGGGGGCTGGGCTCTGGCACGTCGTGTTTAAATAGATCGCCTGAATGGGGCCCCAGCGAGTTTGTCTCCTCATGGTTATGGTGTGTTATACCTCTTAATGTGCATGTTGCACCCGCATGTCTGTGCAACTGGGGTTTTGTGTGTAATTAAGAAGCATGTGGGATACGGGGGTTTGAGATGGAATTTGTGGAGGATGGGGGTGTTCTTCAGCTAAACTGTTACTCTGGAGAACCAAAGAGGCTGCGCTTCAGAAAGCATGGCGAGATGCCCTATCACGGCGGGCGTGATAAATGTAGCAGACAGGAGCACAAGACAACACTGCAGAGAAGGAAACATGCAGAGGATGTTGCATATATTTGGTGTACAGTTGCGCTGTGATCATTTGGAGACACGACAGTCTCTTCGTGTGCTTGCGTGGGACCATCTCTAAACAGTTACATAATTGGTGCACTGCAGAAAAACAGAGAGATGCGTCGTGCATTTCGCTGCTTCAGTCTGCAGAAAGTACAGAGATGCAGGAAGTCATGAAGAGAAAGACAGAGCCAGTGAGGGGGGAATGAAAGAGAGAAAACATGAGGGCGACTCACTGGAGAAATACAGACGCTAAGCAGGGAGATCTGGCCAATGCCTGACCCGTCTCTACCTGAACTGACTGGATAAGAGTGATGCAATAGGAAAGGACAAATGCATGCATTGCTCAGAGGTCACACTTGTATGGCTCGTGACGTTATAGTTTTCTGATGCTTGCTTCCTTGGAATTACAAAAAATAGACACCAGTGTTGACATACAATAAGACTATAGAGTTATGAAATAAATGTCATAATTATTTTGCCTTGAAATAATTTGATGAGAAATCTTTGAGTTCATATGGAAACTTGTGACTTTTGTTATTTTGAGACTCTAGAGACACATGTAAAATTGTGAGTCTGTTTCTCGAGAAAAATCTGAAAAGCAAAAGTCTCTTTGCTCAGCATTTCATCTCAATGTCGTCTGTAAGAAACAAATGTGATAATGATTTCTTGATTCTTCTTTCCTGTTGACTGTATTTACAGTTCTGCATAACAAATGGTTGGTTTGGTATGGCTGTGGCCACAGTGAGGTTTAGGGAGATCATGTTAGCTTTGGCCAGGATGTCTGTATGAGCTCACCTGAGCCCAGCAGAGTGTGTTTAGTCAGAGGGGACGGATGAGCTGCAATCTGCCAGCACACAGCAAACAGGAGACCATTCACACTGTATAAATCACACAGCCCTCAAGATCACATGACTGGCAGAATAAACTGCTCACTATATATAGGTGTTTTTAGCAAATGGGACCATGGCTGTGAATAGACATTTTCACAATGGTGCTTAAATAAGTATAAGCAACAGTGATGTTTGCCTTAGCCATTAAAAATCATGTGTGATAGACAGCATGTGGCCTGCAGATCCTAAAAACTGAGAATAATCTGCGTCATTTCTTACAGATGCAGCTGTGTTCACTAAGTTACATCCTCAAAGACTAACTAAAATAAAGGCCTGCAATTAAAAAACACGCTCCCATAATCCCTAGCAGTTAGCCTGTGGATGTTAAAATCACAGTGCTGGCTTGGTTTTGAGAGCCCTTGTGTGATTTAAATAGCAGTAGCAATTACAAGGCTTTGAAGAGCTGAACCTGATACAGTTGAAGTTCCAGGACATCAAACCCGTGCCTGTGGACGAATCAAACCAAACCATTAACATATCCAGTGACCCTTCAGTGTGATCAGCAGAGCGGGTTAAATGACTGGTGACAAATGCTTTCAGAAGTGAACACATATGCACTGTCACCCTTTTTAAGGGCTTGAAACTTCTAGGTACATTATATGACAAAAACATTAAAAACATTATTTTGCATGAATGTTCTAGAATTGTTCAAAACATCCAGCTTTTTTAGACACTGAGAAGATCAGGTATATGAGCCGCATCCCATTCATCTGACCTCAGGTTTATAAAAATCAACAGCATTAGTTATTAAGGTAGTCGCAAATGAAAAAGGCTTTTCTACATTTTAGTGGCTCCTTTGTGATCCAGATCATAACAGTTGCTTTGAGTACAAAGACATAAAGCTCAGTTCTGATAATGATATTCAGGGGGGTGAATCACAGTTTTAAAGCACCTCGACCAACGACTAACAAACAAATCTGATTTGAGACATCAGTGATGGCATCTGAAACAGACACATGACATGTGCTTAGAGAAGCAGGAGAGCCTTCATCACAAGACAGAAAACTAAAGGAAATGTAAGGTAAATTTGAAAAGAAAGCAGTTGTAGATAAATGAACACTAATTCATAAATTAAGTGGAAACAGATGTCTTGAAAAGCTAACGGAAACATCAAAAGTGAAAAGGAAATTGTTCTGACTATTTACAAGGTCAAATGCATTCACGCAGCGCTGAATTGTTATGCTCACAACTATTATTATGCTTCAGAGCTCAATCAATGAATCCAAAGACGTCTTACACACACCTGCAGACAGACACTTGAAAGCCTTTAAGGAAGTCGGAGGCAATGTGAATTTATTTACATACATTAAAATGTTTTCATCACTAGTCTCCAATCCAAGGTGGTGTTTCCTCTGAAATCCACTGCTGATGATCCTGACAAATTATTCAAATGAAAATAATTCTACACTGAGACAAAAATAAAAATATTACTGTCTAAATTATTACAAAACGACACAGAGGAACATTTCCATTTCATGGAATTAGGACAAAAGGCATCGCAGTTGACAAAACAGTTATATATACATATGTACAGTCATTTGGTTTGGATAAATACAGCATAAAAAGAGCTAAAACACTAATAAAAATTAAGCACAAAAATCCACCAGGTTAAAAATAAATTGAGCTGCTAATATTACTAGCAGAAATGAGCCACTGTTTTGGTACACTACTCAACCGCTGTCCCTCCTCGAGCTTGGAACGGCATTCTTTTACAGCTCTCATAAAGCTGATTTTCCAACTGTATATTTACAGTACACAATGATTTCCAGGAATGACCTACCTGAACATGTTCAAATCCTGCTATACCAGCTACATAACTGGAATATCCTTTATTATCTGAGACATGATTCCTGTCTAGCAAAATATTAGCAAAGTCCGAAAATGGTCTTGTTATTACTTGGTACTTGTTATTCAGTCTAAAGCTGCCGGTCCACCATCTCACACGGTGACTCACTCATCATAGAGACACTGCAGTCATATAATGAATAGTGAGGATGGGTGACCTTTTGTAAACGGGTACGTATTGAAACTGTCACATGCGCCTCAAACTCTTTTCTCCTTGTTCAACAGGCAGACGCAACACAGCCACTAAAAGACGAGGAGAATTTTGCTGGACAGACTAGAACGCTTCCTCTTCTTCAGCTTCACAGCCGTAGTCTGTAAAAAGACAAAGATATTAATGAATTTGGAGGTTTTCAGATGAATGGTGAAGGCAGAAGATTAGATTAGGTAGAGCACTACTAGGACACTTCAGTGATAAGCAGGTATTTGTAGATGTATGACTTGCAGAGGAGAAGTGATAGGTGCAGTTTATCAAGATGATATACAAACACTCCAAATACATTCTGCCTCAAAGTGCTAGAGAGTTACGGCCCACTTAACATCAAACTATTTGTCAAAATGAAGAGCCAGACCTTGGGACTAATCTAGGAAACCCTTGATCATCCAAGCATTGAACCGGGGTTTAATAAAGCTTCAGTCTGCTGTGATATACTGACCATTTCCACCCATCAGCTGCATGGCGCTAAAGCAAGACTCTTCTGGCTCTTCTTCATTCTCCTCTTCTTCCTCTGCAGGTTCTTCATATGCCACAGGCCCACTTTCCACCACAGGAGGAGGGGTGGGGGCAACGGGGGGCTCTGGGGGTGCGGGAGGCAGCATCATGATGTTGGGGATGACCTGGAATAAAAATATTACAAACAAACAAAAAACAGCAGTTTATCATAAGGCCATTTGTAGCTCTTACAGTTGGCAGCATAAATAATCATCTTTACCTTTGTGGTGACTTAATCTATTCTTTTATAAACAAAGAAATAATCCAAAATTTCTAGACATAAGCCACAAAAAGTTTGCTACTGATTCTTAGTTGTAATATGTGCATAAACTGTGGTGCGCGTGTGGGCGATGCAGGTTTGATTCTGGCCTGCAACGTGTCCCAATTCTTCCTATAACAATTGAAGGAAAAAGAATCAAAAAGAAAACGTCTGAATGATTCAGGGCCACATTTCCCAGCAGGCATCTGAGGAAGGAAGTACTGCTCAGGGAAAACAGCGGCCTAAATCAATTATCGTGTCACGAGAAACCAGGGAAGTGCATGAAAGTCTCTGTGGTAATTATAGCACAGACGCGCTGCTGTACAGAGAGGCCACTCTTCAGGCATTGCCAGTTAAACAGCAGCAGTGGGGTTTTAGTAATTGCAGGATTGCTAGGCCTGGCAGAGGCCTATAAGACGGCCTGCAGCTTACCTGTAGGCTGCACCCTGAGTGTGTCACCCGGGCTGGGATCACAGGAACATGTAAACGCCTGATGGCTGGAGAATCTGGGCTGTGTGTTAATGATCTTATTAAGAACATCAGATGCAGATAAGATTAAGTTCAGCTAAAACGTATTCAACTAATATTCCAGTATACAATGCTTTCTCATAGCTCTTACATTCACGGCTTTGTAGCACGCATAAGTGCAGTGCCTCTTATGCATGTCTCAAGCACAGTGGCCTTTTGGTTCTTTTTATGCAGGAAATAAGGGAGCGCTGCTAATGACTCTTTGTTCAGGGTGACTCTGATTAATTTCAGAATGTCTCAGCAGCCAATGACAAAAGCTGCTCAACAGCAACCCGGATGACACGTGGGGGTTGCATAGCGACAACTAAATTTGTCCCCCTCCGCAATCTTTCTGAGCTTGCTCTTTGCCTGTTCTCCACCAAAGCTACCTTGTGGTTACATACAAACCACATTGTTGCTGATCGGCATGGTTAAGGTGATTTTGCAAAGACATGTTCCTGGATCAACATTCAAAGAAACAGACCTAACCAAAACCTACCCACAAACCAAACCCTAACCATAACTAACCCCAAAATCAGAGGGACGTATCAGAATGAATGATATACAAGCCTTGAGCCTAAACACTAACAGTGACCCTAAACCTCATCCTACAATCTGATTGGTTGATACAAAGGTTGCTCCAGGGCCAACCTTGATGTTAATGATGTACATGTGTCCATATACACTGTAGCATTAAGACCCACAGCACTGATCCATCACATTATCCAGCTTTACCATTATCACATATATTGACTACATTTTATATTGATTAGATTAAATGTATATGCCATATTTACCCTGTATAGCACAATATGCTGGTCTCCTGTTTGCAGTCATGTCATTTAGCTGTGAGTTATTTGATTATCATGACAGATTTACCACTGAAGTCAAGTAGAGTTAGCATGGTTGAGCCAACTTTATTTATTTTGACCTCTGCTAATTTGACAGTAATGAAATATTGCTCATTAGGTCAACAGGAAAATAAACCATAAACAGCTTTAGTAATCACGTTAGATTTTGGGTTATGAAATGAGGTGTGTATAAAGGAATACTGTTGATTTAATCTTTGTAATTGCATTATGTCTTTGAAGATAAGATCATATGAACAATTTAAGCTTATGCGCCATTTTTTCCGAGGGAAACGCATGTATGAAACATGTACGGCTTTGCGTTTAGAGTATCAGCGTGTATAAAGCTGTTTCCTTCCAAAAAGTTTTAAATGCACAAATGATTATATCCCCCATGTGTTAAATTAGCAATTCAATTTTCCGTTCAAAGCAATTCATTTCAATTCAATTTCAATATTAAAATACTTTGTCTTGTCCCATCTAATTATGCCATAAGTAACCCATTCAGTACAGTAAGTTGATTCCCATAAAAAGTGTAAACACTGTGACCTGACCAGCTGGCACAAAAACACAGCCTCAGCCAATGCTGTGAGTTTGGGGCGGGTCTCTGTGTTTTGACCAACCAATTGGAGACCCAAATGGAACCCTTATTTGTGGTAGTGGTGCAGAAATTACACACTTGACTTTTAAACAGAAAACTGCCCATATTAACATTGTTAACAACAGCAAAAACAAAGTGTGCTGCTTTCACCTACCGGTACAGCTGCTGTCCTCTTCTTCTTGGGAACAGATGATATTAAGGGGCGGAGTCTAAAGAGAGTAAAGTAGTAGAGAGAAAAACATATTAGATGAATCTTTGGTGACGTCAACCTTATCCAACCTTAACCTTATCCTTATTACCAACTCATACACTGACAGAAGATTTAAAGAGAGCTTTAGAGAGCTCATTACTGGCCTAATTTTTATTCTAAAAATACAGAAACATGAACCATACATCCTGTCCCCCTTCCTCAGTCCTCCTTCACTGCAGATTAGAGAGGAATATCTGAAGCACTAGATTCACACGGAGACCTGCACTGCTGCGGTTCAGGAAGCCCTGTGGCACTGCTGAAATGCTTAGCTTACATTTCCTGGTGAATGGATTTAATATCTATATTAAATCCAATGACTATATTAAAGAGGCTGGTATGAAACATTAATGAGTTTTGTAGGGGAAAGGGAGAAAGAAAGCAGGGAATTAAGGGGCCGCGATCTCTTTGTGTTTGTCCTGTGTGCACTGTAAAGACTCAAATTTATAAGGGAATAGATGTTTGGAGCCAAAAGATATGGGGTTATCTTAAACCTATCTTAGACCTGGTATTCAGATCTATTTTAGGTGATCCATTCACAAGACAACATTAAATACAGGTGTAAATGAGGTTCAAAACACTTTGTGAACCATTCACTCAAACCACAACTGGAGGACCTAGAAACCCTTGTGACTAGTGTAAATACTAACCCGTAGTGATCCCTGCAAGTAAGGCTCGCCTACACACCTTCAATCAGTCATAAAAAAAATAATGAACTTTGTCTGCAACATGCAGCTTTAAGAAAGACTCAAATCTGGATGTATTTGAGAGAACAAGTGCACTGATTTTTCCACTTTTCAAGACGAGACTGTCCCTATGAAATCTGATCACCAGTGGTCACTGTAATCAAGCAGGTGTAAACAGTTCTTCCCTAATGACCACTTGGGATTGTATCTTCAGAGATAGGTCTTAATACTTGGTATAAAGAAGGTCTTCAGGTGCTGAAGAATCATCTGCTGAGGAAGATGATTCAGGAACCTTCTGGAAAGCTTTACCAAAACAATCATGAATGGTCTAATCACTAAGTGAATTCATTAAAATGCAAACTGAAAACAGACGCCATTCTTAATTCTATAATGCGGTTGGTGTATGGTCTCTATGTTATACTTGCAAATGTATTGCTCTGTGCTGCATACACAAATGCAGCATCCCATTCAGCCTCAACATCGTCTAGATACACACCAACCCACAGGAAGAAGCCAACAAATACACACACAGGCATATAAACACAAGCTGAAGGGCAGGAAAGTTGGGCAGCAACTGTGGCTCCCTGGTGAGATCTCCCTGGAGACTTGAGGAGAATGCTTTCATAGAAGATAAGGGAACATTTTGCTAATTAATCTGCTTAAGGAAGAGAGGAACAGAGAGAGAGACAAAGATAGACTCTTAGCCCAGAACATGCTGGGCTGAGAAAGGGGCATCCTTTGTCATAATTCATTAGAAGTGGCCGGCCTACATTAGCCATCTGCAGCGTGCTGGCCAATCAAAACTAAGCTTTGTCTGTTCTGGCCAGATCTTCTCTATGTACCAGTGTCCTGGCTCTAGTACACACCCTCAGCATCACTCTAGCATTAGGATAATCTAACACATCACTGAAAAACACAATCACCCCCGAGTTTCAGGAAGAGGTGCAGATCCTACAGCCCAAGTGTGACTAATACACTTACACATCTACAGCAATGGAAGTGAAAGGGCCTCCAGCTGGATCTGGAACACACAGTGTGTACTGGATGCCTCTGCTCGAGGGACTGAAAAACAGATAATCTTACAATGCTGAAGACACGAGAGCTCAGTCTGAGATGACGTGAGAGGATGCGGCTGTTTTCTGTTCTTCAAATGCAACAACAGACACCACTGAGGTCGAATGTGTATCCCAAATCTCTGCTATAAAATCAGATGAATTACTGTTATTGATTTTGCTTTAAAGGTGCTGTAAGCAATGCTGTCCGTTTTGCTCAGTGGACCAATGGACCAGCCCTCTCCACAATCTCATCCTTATGTCAGCAAACCCGACCGATTAAAATGACTGACAGAAGAAAGTGTCTTCTGATGGTTAATCAATAACACCCTGCGGTCAGACTCTTCTACTCTTACTGCTGACAGAGCCTGTCACAGACATGTGTGATATTTCAAGACACCCACTTCAGTGATATCTGTGAGGTAGTACATTAAATAACTACAACACTACAGCAACCCACAACACTAACATAAAATAATGCTGGCTTTTAAGATACCAAATATATGGCAGCACTGCACTGCATGTAACCAATGAAATTTCACTGTGGGCAGAGCTACCCAGCACATATGCAGAAATATAAACAAAAGCACTGGCAATCTCTATAAATCACTGATGCAATTTATGACAGACCGTCTGCTCTTCTGTAAACCCATTACAATCCGTCTGCTCAGCACACGGGCGGCACTGAGGCCCTTTAACTGAGCAGAATTAATAGCACAGTCTCCAGTGTCAGATGGGCAAAACCCTGTAAACACATCCAATTATCCTCCAAGAGCTCTTTTTAATAGCAGGCATCTGAAGTCAGATCTGTACAGAGAGAGAGAGACAGATAAGTATATCTTGGGCACAAGCTCTAGATGTGACTGTTGAACCCTGTTTTTCTCTGTTTCCACTGCTCTGCTCTGTATGCCTGGTGGGAACTGACCACATCAAAACACAATCTTCATAAAGTCCCGGGGCACCACACTCACATATTACACACACGACTAAGAGTGACACCAAGCTGAACGGCCTCTGACATGTGAGCAGGCCACTGAGAACTGCAAGAGTCCTATATGTGCACAGTGAGATGTCACGATAGATCAGTACTGTACAGACATGGAAAATCAGAGACTTCTTTCTTTGGCCTGGAAACTAACTGGATGTTTACGGATTTTTAAAATTAAAAAAAGAAGTTATTACATCGAAATGAAGTAAAATATTTACAATTACGAAGTATTTCTTAGTAAGGAAGTTTGTATCACTGAACTATGGTCAGATTTTTTGTGTCCTTTTTGTGTCCTTTGAAGCACACATGATGCTCTTTGGAAAATTTTCAAATCATAATCATGCTGGGTAACATGCGTGATCAGATTCTGCACAAACTTGTGGTGCTCGTGACAGCCTGAGTGCATTCTGTCACTGCAAAAGTGGAATACAGAAAAAAAGAAAATGTTTCATAATGCAACTTTTCACTCAAGTTGTTGACCCCACTGTATCATTGTGTGTGTGTGTTTGTGTGTATACTCTCCAAAGTGAAGGGGAAGTGACCACTATGATGTCAGCAGGTGTGTGTATGGACAGCACTGCTAATAGTCTGTGAGGTAAGTGTGAATGACAGTGAGGTGTGACGCATTAACACGGCAGCTCATGCACCTTGTTGGCAGCCATTATTGATGGGAACTGTTCAAATGGGAAGAGACTGGGTCAAACCAAAGTCGCAAACCTCATGATTAAATCTGAGCTGTTTGAAATCAAATCACTGCACTTGTAGGTCTTCCTTAAACCGTAACTTAAACCATAGCTCATCTGAAACCATCTAACTTGTGAGGATGATCTTATTGTGGAACCTACAGTGTTGAATCTGTGTTAAATATCAAACATATATATATATATATATATATATATATATATATATATATATATATATATATATATATAATATATATATATATATGAACCTATATATTTATAAGTCATAACTTACACAAATATATAATATGTATTTATTATATCTTATTGTTTTTATCTGTTTGTTTTTATCTATAAATCTTTATCTTTAAATCTTTTTCTTTTTGTGATTTAACATCTCAGATCTAACCCCATACCTGTTAGCCTAGCAGAACTGTACTTCTCTTACTTCTCTTCATTATCTTCATACATTTAATGTCCTGAACACAGTCACACGCTAAAACCTCAGTTAGCATCTTCGCATTGCTTCTCTCTCAGAGGACTTTCACAAGACAACCAGCACACATGCACAACAGAACTGTGACATCTTCACTGATAATCAACTACCATAACCAGATGGATGAGTCTTACATTTTGGGTGTCCCTTTAGTAACCTCTCAAAGGGAGGTATAAATGGGGCAATACACAGGTCAGACGGGCTGCCCTCAGGGCTGAGTGGGTGAGGCTGGTGAGGGTGCCCGGCCCTTATGCCAAGCTCCGCACCCCCTTGGCTGTCTGCTCCCGCCCGGGACAGATGGTGAATGAGCTGGCTAATGGAGCGAACTCATGCAAGACAAATTTGCCCACTTAACAATCAATCCCGATGCTGCTCTGTCATCAATAATTTCCCAGGATCTCTCAGGACTTTCTCAAAGGCAGACTGAATTACTGATGCAGGCGTCATTGACTGATAAACAAGACTGAAGATTTAAATAAATGCACAACCAAACAAACACTTATGTAATCAGTCAATATGTAGCATAAAACATCTTTCAGAAAACATCACCATTCAAACATCATCTATTTGTTGTATTGAATTACAATAATTATTCTGTTATTCGTTTTAATAGTAATTAATAATAGTATTCGTTGTAATGTCATTATATATTTGAATTTTAATCAACATCATATTTATTATAAAACGACTAGCATTTTAAATTCTAAGTGGATGAGTTGTGTTCAAACCTGTGAGCACACATTCTTTATTAATGTGCCAAAATACAACATTGCTCACTGCAAAACGATTAAGATAAATAATTACATTATTTGGTGGGAGAATTCTTTCAAAAAATCAGACTATGAAAATGTATAAACTATTGGCTATTTAGTAACGATTTAACATTGCTCTCTTCTTTCATATTGTCAGAGTTTTTAAAAGCAATAAGCCAAGGGAAGCCCTTACATTTAAATCACCGTAACATGCTTACGGCCTTATTCTAGAGCTTCTGATGAAAGCTGTGGGTCTGCTTCAGGTCTACATTTACACAGCGGTTTCCTCCTCCACTCACTGTGCATTAAACACACGTGTAATTCTAGCCACAAAGTATGCACAACAATTTGAGTACTACAGCAAACAATCTACTCACATACAGACTACAAACAACACACTGAAGGCTGCAAGGAGGAAATCAAACACTTCCACTATTACTGATGTGTTTGTATGGGCTTTGTAGCTAGGCAACAAATTTAAACGGCTCTCAGTGTGATCTCTGGCTCAGGCTCAAGTGTTTCAGAAGGAGCAGTTTTGCTCCGCCGGGCCCATATGCCAGTCTGTCAATAATGCATGTGGTTGGAACTTGACAGGGGGGGAAGTAGTATTTCTGTTGAGCCAATATCACCCAGCAGCTGGCTGTGTGTAAATAAATCTAAGAGGAGAAATCTGAGGGGGGCTTTGGGTGTAATCCCTGTTCTCCAGCTGGGTGTATCAGTGTTTAAGTTGTGAGGGTTATCAGCGACCAGACTGAAGGGCAGGTTCAAATCTGAAACGCTTTCATCGAATTTTGATCTTGGATTAGATCTCATACATCATTTAGAATGAATTAACTCAAATATAGATTTACACATTTATTTATGATCCACCTAAATCTGAAGCCATCATGCATTTAATAAATCAGGCCTTCAAAGAAGGGAGGGAAGTAGGACAAAAATAAAACCAAAACAGCAGCAAATGTCAGTGGGACTCAAACCAGTGCAGAGCTGAGCTGCTGTACAGCCAGTCTCTACTGACCTATAACAGCTAATCATCACAATTTGCCCATTACAGGTGAGCGTCAGTTCACCCGAGAAACAGTTGCACAGCTAGAATATACAAAACAACCATCAACTATCATTTTCAAGTCATATGAAACAGTGGGAAAGATTGTACTGAGGGCTAAAGCAGAGCACCCACTTCCTGAAGGACAAAACCATTATGCATTCAGCTGCTTCTCTCAGATCTTGCATGATGGAGGATATGGAGGGAAGGCATGCAATCTGACCCCGGAGGAGGCAACCATTAAGGGCCCAGCGGGTTTCACACCTTCTGGTGACAAGACATCTTATCACACTTCCTGCAGACTACCGAGAAAGGCCCCCAGGGGCAAGACAAGGAGGCAGCGCTTGAGAGACAGAGATCCATGGGGGACAAGTAAGACATGATTATCCTTCTATCTGTCCCTCCAGCAGTACAGTATGACAGATGAGAGGATGAATCTGATTTCACTATTGTGAAAGTTCATTACTCTACACACTCGACTGCACTTTACAGTGACGGCTTGTGAGGAAAGTGTGCCAGGCACGCCAATACAGAGACAGACACAAAGCAGCACAGAGGTCTTTTACAATGATAGTGTCATGCACACCAATATACTGTACATCTCCAATCAACAAAAATGATGGCCTGAGGGCCCAGAGCCAGTGTGAGAGAGTTTGGGGTTGGTAAAGTCATTTGTGTGGCTGGCAGGTTTTGTTGAAATTTTAAGGCATGAGATGGTTTTAGAAGCACTGGCCAGAAGAACTTCAGAATTACAACCCAAACGGTTTTCTTGAAAAAGTGTGTTTGTAATATTATATAGCCAAATTATTTTCAGCTATCGCTGCAGATTTAAAACCTGGTCATTTGTTTTTGTGAAGAAAACGAATGAAAGTAACGAAAGTTAAAAAAACATAGTTTTGTTTTTGTGGTAGAATCAATGAAAATGTTGGAAAAGCAAGTAAACAATCTAAACAACTACTCTAACCAGGCCAGCAAAAATTCATTTTCAGCAAAATAGCATAATACAAATGCACACAAAAACACAAACAAAACTCAAACACTCCCATTATTTACAGTCACATGGCACTGTTGAAACCATTTCTTAATCATTGCCTAAGACCAAAACCCAACAATGTGTGGGAGTGAGAACACCCTGAATCACAAACCAAGAATCTGACATGCTGCTGAGCCTCCATGGAGCAAGTAGCAATTTTCTTCTCTTCAAAGGGACTGCTGCTTAGTAACAAAGTCCGCCAATCCCGTGACGCTTTGTGAACGACAAAGAGATCAAAACCTCACGAGTGCATGTGCGGATCTATCACCTGTGATCACAGTAACATCTACACCACATAACCTGTCCCATGTCATGAGGAGATACATTTCCATTAACAGTACTTAGGCTGAACATGGATGAGTGGGAGAAGATTCCAGCTGAGAGAGCTTGAGAAGTGACTGAGTCAGCCTCCCTCTGTGGCTCTGTAGCAGATGGTACAGAAGAGCTTGCAAGGTTTCAAGATGGCCTCCACAGTATCACCTGCAGAACTTTGGCCATGTAACATCTGCTGAGGTGAGAAAAGGTTGGCCTGCTGGTTAAGGCTCTGGGCTTGTAATGTAACTGCAGGACGTGCAGTCACAGGAAGAAGGCCTTTTAGCTGTGGGTTCCTGAGAGAACGCTGTATAATTGTGGCCTTTAGCAAGACATTTAAACCACAGGTCACTTTAAGAAGACACTGAAATTGACACTGTATGTTTACTTTGCATAAACAGCATCTGGCAGTTCCCGTGCATCAGTGTACCACTGAAAACAGCTTAACCTGAAAAACACACTGTAGAGCTGGTAATGTGCCAGTATGCTTTGACACCATATCAAAGTCCCTTATGAAAATTCACTGCACTTGGCGGCCATATTTTCAATGCCTCCAGAGAGCCAAGTCCTCTCTTCTTGAATGTAGGAATGACAGATTACTATAAAATCTCTTGATGAGGTCACAATAACAACTTATTTTGGGCCAACAATTAAACCTGAAATTAACTGTACCTTGAGTTTTGTTTCTTAAGCTCAAAGTTAACCAAAGATTTTCCAGGTTGCTACTGTGCCACACTTTTTACAACACGGTGGGACTTCCTTTGCTAGAGCGGCCCCAGTGAGCACTGCACTTTCCTAAGTTCACAGTAATTGGATTGCAGCGTCTTGTTACTATCTATAGTTATTGATCATAATCATCAACCATTTCTATTATAAGGTAAAGTACGAACATCCTGCCGAACTTCACTATAGCCAGTGTAAACCTTAAAGTCTTCTTTCTAGTGATCTAACTGTGTAAAACAATCCAAATGCTTCACAGAACAAGATTCCCATCAGCAGGATGTGGCTCCCACCACCAGACATCCTCTGGACTCGAAGATCTCAACCCACTGATAAATGAGTTCCTTGAACAATAGAGCCTCCATGCTGAGAAACCCAACCTAAAACCTTTCACTGAGCCCTGAGGTCGGGAACCAAGCTCAAAAGTCCTGCCACTGAGGCCTAAGAGGTCCTTCCTGGTGTGTCATCTCTCTCGAGCCTGCAAGTATGATCACAGGAGATTTGCTGTGACAAAAGTCTTTAGAGACATACTTTGCCACAGCCAGACTGCTCATGAAACTGTACTGGTCCTGGGTCAGTGTGACGGAGCTGGAAACAAACCAAATGACTCATACTGCTGATCTAGTTGCTAGGAGGTAGTGAAGGGTTTTTTGGTGACAAGGAGCTTCATTGAAACAAACAGCGACATAGTCGGTTGTCTTGGTTTCCTGCCAGGGTCACTGGGTCGTAACTGTATGGACTGTTATAATGAGTGAAAAGCCTCACTAATGTTAGGGTGGAAACAGTGATATTTAGTGTGGGAAACTGGGCATGGTCAAACAGAGTGGAAGGCCGCAACGGGGGTCTGCGAAATGTATTAGGGCATCCAGCTTGCAGGCTATTTCTGGAAGAGCCTGACAAAACAAACATGAGGTGCTGTGTGAACTTTACTGAGCGCTGGCCTGGTTAAACACAGCACTCAGGAAAAGCGAAATCATGGCTGCTGACCTTAAGCTAACATTTACAAATCTACTTGATGTGGAACATCAACAAGAAAACTAGACAAGATGTGGGGAGAGTTGAAATATGTACACTTCTGCACCTCAGAGCTGATGTTACACCTGAAACCCTGAGTCTAAAGTTCAAAGCTGTAATGTTACTGTAAACCAAGGATCATATATGAGATCAGGCAACACACTGGAGCTGGGAGGCAAAGCGTTCTGTCAGGCTGTCGCTTTCTCTGAGGTATACAGAGATCCAAAGACAGGACATCCTCACACACCAAGATCAGATTTACACTTCAAAAAGCGAATCTTGCCAGTTTTAAGAACTGTACGCCTTTAGACAAGTGTAGAAATGGAAGGAGGGTCAAAGAGGTGAGAACAAAGAAATAAAAGAAACAGCATGGAAATGATCTTCTCTTTTAGGAACAGCTCTTTTCCAGTGCTGGTAGTTTGAAGGTCATGCGGAGGTTTAATGTGGCAGTTTTTGTGTACGGATGGTGAAGGTGGAGGGAAGCCATTGAGGATGTGAGAAAGGGAACATGAAGACATCTTGTGTGAGCGAGAGACTGTTAGTCAATTCAGACCCAATAACAGCAGAAGATCTGTCAAAAAATAGCAATGAGATCATAAAAAATCAGATTATTGCAATATTTTAAGTCACAAAACTGTATCAATATTCTCCCTTCAAGAATCAATATTTAAGATTTTTTAACATTAATATTTTTGGAAACAGGAGACTAGTCCACTGCTTACCATTCAGAGCAAGTGATGAGGAGAAACATACTGTTGCATTAAGCTCAACACAAATTCCTACAGCAAATTCCAAACTCTGAATGATCTAAGAATATAATTGTGCAAAGCACAAAAGTCCTGGTGAAAGTATTGAAAAACTACAGAAAACAAAAAAAGATCAGCCAGAATGCATGTTGTGTTGAGAGCACTGAACACAATAAAAATGCCAAGCGGTTAAAAGCAACACTTTTTCAAACTCAAATTTACTTCTGCACACTTAGTCAATCCAGAGAAGAAAAATGCTTCTGGCTCTTTTGTACCATTTATTAAGCCATGCGTGAAATATCTCACACAGTTGCTACTTGCAAGTCGTGAGGAAATTCTAATCAGACAACAAAACGGAAAACTCTGTTCCCTCACCTGACAACTCATTATGAATTTTCCCATGGTTCAGCAGAACTGAGGGGAACAACCTCTCTTAACTGAAGCTGGAACTAAACTCCAGTTTATTGTCCAGTTTGTTCCACAGTGTCATCAGCCTGTGATAGTTTAATATTGTTACACTGCTCTCTGCTTGAACTGGTGTTCGGCCCTTCAGCTGTCAGACTGGCAATGTAACTGACATCATGCTATGCAGTACAGCAGGATTCACTGAAACGTATGGGTAATATATTAACAAATAAAGGGATTATGTAAAATAAATGTGGAAATACAGACCTACACCACTAAATTCCTGCATCAACCAGGAAAGACAAACTGAATTCAAGACATGAAAAAATAATAATATTAAAGGTAATAATAAAGATGATTAAGTAACAGTCATCTTAAAACTATATTGCATTTCCACCAGACTAAGTAAGTGATAATGCTTGCTAGCTAGTTTTGTATGCATGCCTTAAAAATTATATTGTAAGCTAATGTTGCAGAGTTTGTTTTAAATGCATTTGTGAGTATATGATGAAAAAGAAAGCGGACAGTAAACTGTCTTTTTAAAGCTTTGAGGTCTCCGACAGCTTTCATATGTCTGATTCATCATCATCTCTCCATACAGTATGAAATTAGTCATTATCATTAACAAAATGGACTGAAGGAAAGACTTCACACAATGAGAAATTATCTTTCAACGCCAAAGTGCAGAAGTCATGATCTTGTGCACCGTCTGTCGTATATTCATTACTTCTCTCACAGGGACGTTTGGAGCCCGAGAGCACTATTAATTGGAGAAGGGTCAGACTCCCAGCATGCACTGCAGGGTGCCAGGTGACGGCAGACAGACAGTCCTGGCACTGAATTGATGACAAGCTTTCTCCTGGTGGAAATGACTGTGAAGGTCAGCCAATGAAGCAACAGAAAGACAAAATGTTGGAGGCAGAAAAGAAGAAAAATGTAGTTCTCCAAGGGCAAAGGAACTGCCTTTCTGATCATGTTCTTTGTCTGAGGAACAAAAGAGGTTCTTTACCACTTGGAGAAAGAGTCGTTTACAACATAAAGACGGACTTAGTGGTTTCTGTGAATAACTGAAGACAATGGTGATAAAGAAACTCAAAAGGTTTATGAGGAGAGCATGCACTGCTCTTAAATGACAAAATCTCATTAACAATAGCAATTACATAAAAGAACAACAACAGAATCTTTCTTTATTAAATTCTCACCTTTTGCCCATGAGGCTGGCAGGTTTGGCCAGGCCAAGATTGCTCTTGTTTGGCTGCTTCTTGCGGCGGGTCAACTTTTTGCGCCCTGAGCTGCTGGTGGGCAGATCTTCGGCCTGCTGAGTGGGTGTGTTCCCGCCTCCCTTGCTGTTGAGGTCTCGCAGAACATCATAGTTAATCTTGCTGGATATCTTCTTCTGCTCCAACATCTTCTCTATGGCCTCTCCTGCAGTGCTGGCAAGGATTGGTTCTCGCTTCTTGGATGGCTTCTTTGGCTGAGTCATCACAAAAGGCAGAAGATTAGACAAACTGGGAAAGAGGTATTTTATGGGGGAAAACTCCAGAGAAGTCAGTGAAAAGCTTTCTATTCATGGAAAAGAGTCCTATGGTTTTCTGAGAAAGTTTACAAACCTACAGATGTTCCTGTAGCTCAACATGGTGCATGTGATGCCAATGTCATGGGTTCATATCCCAGTGAACATTTAGTATGTAGTGATCAAATACATGTAGTATGTAGTGATTGAATACACTATAAAACGCGTTGAAAAAATGTATGTGCCAAAAACATAATTGTAAATAAAATACGTGACTTTATAAATTTTTGTGTTGGTCTACTTAAACTTTTGCCTCTCTATCGTCATCTGTTTGAAACATAAAACTGCAGGTTACTTTATGTACTTTTATTTTTGTATATTGAAGTTAAACTGACATTTCCCACAAAATCGACCCAGCAGCTCCAATATAAGTCATTATTATAAGCTTACCATTGTGAATTGAGGTAAAAAGTCAGTTCTGAACACTGATCTGTTATGTACTTGCTATGTACTAACTGTTTTTTTATTTTTAACAAAAAAAGTTACGGATTGCAGTTTTAAGACATGCAATCAAAGCTCATGCTGTCAATTTATTAAGCAAATGTTTCTTTTGTTTGGTCATCTGGTGTATCATTTGAGGAGCGCATGTTCTCTTTTGGGTCTCAGCATTATGATGTCAGTTTAATGGCTGTCAACAGAACAGTGACAATCCCATTATAGTAGCCTGTAAAAGCTACGGTCGCCGCCGACTGTGTCCTGAAACTTTCCACTCAAGGCACCTCATTAGGTTCAGAGCAGGCTGGCTAATGCAACCCTGAGCGGGAGCCACAGTGCGGATGTCAGAGCGGACAGGTGAAAGACATGCATCAACCAGGAGTCAAACCAGAGCGGCAAATAAAGTTAAAATGGAAAGCCTCCCAGGAGCTGCAGCGGCTAAGGGTCTCAAGACCCCTGCACGACAGAGAAGCTTAGGTCTCTGTTATAAGACCCAGACGTCCGCACACACACTTACCTTCTCCTTATAGGTCCCCTGCTCCTTCTCCTTAGCTATTCGCTCCTCTTTTTCTAAAAAGCAAATGGGAGCAAATTAAGTTCAGTGGCTTTATCATGCTGGGAGTTTTAAAGTAGACAGAGCTTTAAAAGCATACAAAAAAGAGATGAAACTCTTACCAAAACTTTTAGCAGATTATCTTTAGTGGGTCAATCTTTCAGTTATCACAGGTATTTTACATTAACATATTTTAAAAAATGTAGAATAATCTCCCAAGGTTCAGTCATGGGATGAAGCTGCAGGACGTAGTTCATTGTGTCAACTGGGTATTTAAAAAGCAAAATCCTTCCTTTCATGAAACTATTTTTCACTCTGTGGTTGAGCAGTGGTGAATCAGGCCCTCAGCGGGCCACAAGCTCCTGACATCAGCACAGATCGTGTGCGTGAGTCCTGTTCATAAATATGTAAAGCTCCTGCTTCTTGCTTACCTTTCTGTTCTTTCAAATACTCCTCATTCTGTTTCATCCACAGTTCTGTTTTTGCCTCCACCTCCACCTCATTCAGAATGTACTGCAGAGAAGAGCAGAACTGCACTGATAAGTAATGCAGAGAGGTAATCATTTGTAAAAATGTGTTCTGGGATAATGGACATCAGCCAGAATTTCTGAACCTTACATGACCCGCTAACATTTAACAACTGTTTGAGTATTGCTTTTTCTTATTTTAAAGTAAATATAACATAATTTTGTGTTTTATCCAAGAAAATAAACACTTTAGTAGGTAATGGTTTCAATTTTGTATTTAATTCATCCATGAACTCATAAATAACAGACCACGTACCTTTTCAATCTCATCTTCATCAATCCCATCCAGATCTAGTTCGCCACTGTCTGATTTATCTTCTATTATACACAGACAAACATACACAAATCAATAAAATGCAGTAAATGTATTCTGAATATGCATGAGAAAGGTTTATGTTCAGTCAGATATACTAAGAACAGAGAATCATTCTTGCCCAGTAATGCAGCATATGATCTGGGTTATGACAGTGGCAGTGAATGAATGAAGATGAGCTGTCTGACTGTAGATGAATTCTCTTTAAATGAGGAAGTGCTGTATTCTGGTGGAGTTTTCCCAATAATGCACACCCCGCCAGCTCTTTGTTGTGTAATTGCTGTTAATAGGTTTAGCGATGATGTGAAAGGATTTTGTGTGTTCCTCAGTTATTTTCTCAAACTGTCTTTAAATCCAGTGTCACATTTATTAGACCCTAAACTGAAATCATTTATTCAGGAAAACAAGAACAGTCATGCTATTGTATGGCAATAGAATGACCTACAGTAACGTTCACATGAATACAGTAAGAGTTATGAACGTCAACTGAATACAATTAGCATGTGCCTGCAGGAATATATAAATAGCAATGAGAGCAGGGTGAGAACACTGTAAATAAATGTGATGAAAACAATCGCAACACAAAACAACAACTGTAAATGTAAATATAAGTAGACTGAACAGAAACATATAAAAAACATGAAATTTGGAATATGACAATTACTTCACAAAGTATCTAGAAAACTATCTAGACCAAATAATAACACCTTTATTTTGTTTTCCATTTGTATTTTGTTTATATATTTTAATGTATATCAACTTTTGCTTATCAAATTAAGCAAACCTTTAGTTAAATTGGTTTTGGTAAAAAAAAATGTAGTTAAATTTGAAAAGACTTTAAAACTGATTTTCACATGCTGAAATATTCACAAAATAAAAGACAGTGACTGTATTGGTGTAGCCTCAGTGGATGAAGACCAGCTGTACATTAACTGAAAATAGACGGATCTGAATGGTGTCTCTGCTGTGGCTGTCCAGCTCACATTCACAAACGCTCAGAGTTCTCTCAGTGAGACTGGCGAGGGAGAAGAGATTTAAATATCTGAGTTGAGATGAGATAAAGTGGGCCACAATCTGTCCCTCATCTCAGATTCTCATTTGTGCATGTGTGAGGTCTAAGGCACAACCTCTGAGGCTCCAGTACCATCTGAATCGTATCATTTGAGACAGATACCTCAAGAATCTACTGAAAAAGAGACAGCCAAAAGTGTGATAGCCAAGTGTCATTAAAGATAGTGGAAACTGACTTTGTGTGCCAGACAATGCAGAGTGGACGTTTAGCCTGACTGCTTGACCTACCCAAAATGCAGTGAAATTAAAATTGGTTGAGAAATCTCTGCTAGTTCTGAAGTTAAGAGAATTAAGGGAACTAAGTTTTTCAATAGTGTGACTGCACAACACTTTTGCCCTAGCATGCTCATGAATTGTTGCTCTTAAAATACGCTTGTGTTTGATCCGCACAAGGGACATTAACATTAATGCCTTCTTGTATGATCTAAATTCTCTTTCAGATCAACTGTTGTGACTGACCGTCTGTTGTGACCTCCTGTTGTGACCGAAGAGAATCTTGCAAATTACTTTAGCTAAACTTGAGTAGCTACATTGACAGTAGCTTTACCTGAATAACAACTTATCTAAATTAATGGCATAAACATTTAAAGGTCACACCATTGTCTCCTTGATTTGTCACTGACACAGTAAGGCAAGAACGCATGTTAATTATGACAGCAGGACCATGCGCTTACAATGCATTAGCGAAGCCTTTGCATGCATGCAGAGAACTACAGTATGTTTGTGGCCTAACTCACACAATCTCAGGTGTCCGTCACAGTCCAGTGTCTTGTTGGAATGTTTTGTGGCTGACTGCCTATTCCACACCATCTGTTACATCTACCACCATCTTCTATTGCCTGCTACCTTTAACACCTGGGAGTTTTTCAAGAGGGGAGAGTGATTTCTAAATCCTCAGCAGGGTTGTAATTGAATCCAGGTTTCTCATTTTAAACACAGAGATAGGATACTAGCTCAGGTATGGATCAACATGGATCAGCTGAAGAGTAAATGCTTAAAGGTAAACCAACATATTTTAATGAAGAATAAAGCTCTAATATGACTAGACGCTTGACTGAACATAATCCAGATTACATAATCACTGAATCATTATGCGAGTAAACAGATCAGTTTGATGCTCAACTGTGAAATGCCACAGAGATGAATAAACATTTGGAGCAACACTTTCATCATTTTGGTGATCGTATTTCTTTTAGTTATCTATATTTACTGTAATAAGCTTACTGGCCATCAACACTGCGATACCACAGAAGAACCATTTTTGGTTCCCCAAAGAACCATTTAGTTCAAAGGTCTTAAGGTTCTTTTTTACCCTTTCATAGTCTGAAACACCTTTCTCCACTACAAAAGAAAGAACTTTTGTGAAATAAAAGTTCTACAGATGTATGGTTCTTTATGGAACCATAGAGCCAAAAGTGGAGAGAAAGATCAACAAATGCAGACGGTACTTCAGATTTCCTGAAAGGCATCACACAATGTACTCTATCAAATCAATTTCCATGGTGAAATTAAATGAAAATTCCAATGATGAAACTTTTCAGAATCTTTCAGAATAAATCATCAGATTTCTCATAAATCCAACAAGACATGCAGCTGTTCTGAGGATCTACTGAGAGTCACTTTCTATTAACAAAACAACTAGCTTCTTCTGTTGGATGCGAGCAGATTTGAGAGAGTTGTGGTTTGAGAGTGTTTTACACTCATATAAACAAAAAGAAGGACAAGGAAAAAAAATTTCCTGCAATATGGCAGGATAACCTCCAAGGGCCTTTTCCAACCTCACCACCTGCTCCCACTGTCTGTTCTATGCGCAAACAGGCCAAGGAAGAATGAATATGTGTGTGCGTGCAGATTTTGCTATATACACAATATGTGAGGGCCATATTTTTGAAAATTGTCCTCACAAACTTTAAGACATCATGAGGACATTTAAAATTTTCCTCATTAGTGAAAAAGGTGCATAAATCAGCCAGATCATATTTTGTTTTACTGTAAATTACTATAAATGTCAACAGGTTTGTGTTAGATGGCAGAAAATATGATTAGCCTGGTAAGCAAATAAAAAAGAGATTTAATGCCCTCACTAATACAATGAAACAAACCTCTGTATGTACTCATGTCCTGAGGTCACATACGGTAGATAACTAGTATCTTTCACATCAGACCTGCCATAACCCATTAACCTTCTACACATACAGTTACCTGTAATTCTGGCAAGATTACAAAGTAGTCTTAGCTCCCACAACCCCTCAGCATGTTTTGATCACATCAAACATTTCCATCTATTTTCGTTTGAAAGGTTAAATGCTGCATTTGCCTGCAGAAGCTTTTCCGTTCCTCGTGCCATGCGTCATTCGGTGAAGGTCCTCTGAGCTTAACTGTCTGTTCCAGCTGCACACAATTTACGAGCTCTCTCTCTTTGCCTGAGCCATTGGTCTATCACTCCAAATCAAGCACAGTTGTATGAATGCATGGAGGCCATTAAATCAATACTTTAAACATGCAAACAGAAGCAGCATCAACAGCCCTCTGGCATCATGGGGAGGGAGGGACAGCGTTCAGACCGCGCTGGACCGCAAGACAGCGCCACCAGAGCTAGAGTGCATAAACAGTGCAAAGCAGCAATGCAGTAAGGGAGGATGGGCTGAGATGCAAGCAAGCCAGTGTAATCAATCTGCATGAGCTGCAGAGTCATTGCTATAGGAAATGCAGGACATGCACGGTAAATATATAAAGATTAAATAAAGTTGCATTTAAAGTTTTAAAACAGAGGTTTCAAACACCATTAAAATATACAGGCTACTCACATGCTTGTGTCTATCTGTGGTGTTTTTAAATTGGTTTTGCATCTATGACTGCGTGTTAGCTGACGCAGGAACACGTCTCGTGGATGTGTGGAAGCTGAGAATCTCAATATTCTACATACTGTCGGCATTAAATCCTACAGAGATCCTGTAAGATCGATATTCGCTATCTTTTACTATTTTAAGTCACGTCTATAGAGAAGAAAGGAAATGGAATGGGTTTGGGAAACGTTACAAACTAGATTCAAAACGTAAAGACTTCAAAATTCTTGAAGTCTGAGTGTTCAGCTCTCTCAGTTTAGCTGGAACTCTGGTATTAAGATTCTCAGCCGTGCATGCTCAGAGAAGCCTCAAAATATCCTGGTTTCAAAAATATCCAGGATCAAGAGAGTCACAGGAATGTCTCTGTGGTCTCTCCTCTGAGGAAAGTTCTTCTGTCTTCTCAGTCATGGACATGTTGGGTAATGCCAGCCATTTGAAATGGCAAAGTTCAAACAAGGTTCATAAAACCACAGCCAAAAAATAAATAAATCATGAAAGCTCAAGGGAAAATCATTCCTGTATCCCCATCTTTCTATTCCCTCTCGCTTACACACACACTTACTCAATCTGAAATGCATTACCCCAAGATCTGGTGGCGAGCTCTGTCTGGGTTGGAATATATTGAATCGTGAAAAACTAAAATTGGTAATGGATCCACAGACCCTCCATCACCATCAGATAAAAGTCGAATTTCATTGCACGTGTTCTGGAAAATATAAATTGATTAAATAAGTTATATAAGTTAAACAAGATTTCTGGGCTAAAAACGATGTGCCAGTGGGAAATGAAACTGTGTGAAACAGACGCTATTTAGGGAAGGGAGTCTGTGGAATTGATCAGACACCTTCTTCACTGCAGTGAAAGTGAATGCGTGAATCTCAAGTGTCCCCATAGAAGAGAAGAGACAGACAGGCTAAAAGAGTGAGACACTCCAGTACTGACAGCCTGTCGGAGAGTGGGAGGCATCTGCCAGACCGCACACACACACACACACACTGCTGTCTCACATTCTTGGTCACTCTTGTCCTACCTCTCCTCTCACTGTCTCTCACGTCTGCCCCACGTGTTCCCTATTTAGGGTACAGAATTTATGCAGATCTGAATACTGCTGCAATTTATAAAGCAGCTTTGTGATTCAGTTTCTGCTACACTTGCCAATTTGCAAATATCCTGATGTATTTATTTTTTTGTTGATGTTTATTTTGTGCTCTGTTCAGAACTTGCTATATATACATTTGTTTTGCCAGACTCAAACCTGGGTCCACAAACCGAGCAGCTATTTGTCATGAGCATTAGTATAATCCACTGTGCCACTGGTCTTACAAGAATAAAACTCAACAAACATGTAAACACAACCCAACATTCAGTGTGACAGACAGTGTCTCCAGCTTTCAGATTCTGCAGTGTATTGTGTTGAGTGAGATTTATCCGTGCCCAGTGGAACCCCATAAAGCAGCGACTCTGAGAGGCTTTCACTCCTGCAGAATCATCAGCTTCTTCTGCAGCAGTACAATGACAGCCAGAGAAACATATCAGCAAACTGGCACTGCAGCAACAGTCCACGGAAAGCCATCCAGACTGCAGATCAAAGCCTAGACTAAAAACGGCTCCGGTCCGATCTCCTGGAGTGGTCTGGTGGGACAAATACTGCGTCCGGATAACCCCTGCTGATTATCAGAGTCCATCAAAGCTGCAGGGTTGTGGGGTCATCATGGGTCAGGGTCAAAGGTTAACAGGGACTAGCAGGAGTCCAGCTAGTGAGCAGGTGCTGAGGTCAGAAAAGTGTTGCTGGGTCTGATCTGATATTCTGTTGAATCCGGTGATATTTCATGTATTTCTGAGCTCACAAAGGCTTATTTGAGGAACATCAGTAATCTTTGATTTAAATCCCATCTGAAGCAAATCAATCAATGTTATGAGCCCATGATGTTCTTAATAATGGGTCTGAGTGATTGTCATCAATAGTTTGCAAGTCAAAACAGCTTAATCACATGTGTGTCAGATAAATGTGTGTATTGTGAATGAGAAATATTATAATGAAATTTTACCCAGTGTAAAATGTTTACAATGATGTAAACACTATAGTCAAATAATACAGAGAGCCATTCATAAATGTATACAGGACAGCACCTTAAAGATCTTTAAGATTAATATTGTGTTTTTTAAGAGAAGAACCAACTAAATACTAAAAACATTCTCTGAGTAAAAGCGTCTTATTGCATCTGTGGCTTTTCTCCTGCAATACAACACAGAGCAGACAGATAAGAGCAGCTCTTATTAAATGTTGTAAAAGGATTTCACAAAGTGATTATGATTAAGTGATTATGTCCCACAGACCCTCTACTGGAGCACTGACTTTGGCAATAACAAATGGTTAAAGCTTTCCAAAAGATTAAATATTCTCTACTCTTCATATGGTCATCCATCTTACCGCAGAGGAAACAAATGGATAGATATATTCAGACATAGTTTTTCTGCTATAAAGCACCAAAAAGCGTTTTAAGATAAATATATATATATATATATATATATATATATATATATACTAGGAGAACACTTTTGACCCATATAAAATATTAAAAAAATTTAACTAGAGTTAAATATTAACTTAACATATTTATTAGGATTATTGAAAACAGTTCAACAATTCAACAGTTCAACAAAACGAGCCATGAGGTCGTTAAAGGTTTTTCTATGCTGTGTTGAAATTAAAGGGGCAGTAAGCAATTTCACACAAAACAGCAAATATTCACAAAAGTTTTTTGGATGTTAATTTCAATTTTCAACAGCTTTTCTCAGAAATCGCTTACTGCACCTTTAAGATCTCAGGCAACAGACAGCTCAAGCTTACAGAGTATCTCAAACACTTAACCTGAGAGTTCTCTAGAGAGACTGTCTGTGCAAACTGTGTGCAAGTCACTTTCGATAAAAAATTAGGTGGTGTGGCTTGAGGTTAAATCATCCTCGACTGATAACTGAAAGGTTGTAGGTTCGAATCCCATAAGGGCCATTTCATAAACGTGCACAACTGTGCACAACAATTGACCCCAAGTGCCTCTGGGGATTGTAAAATGTACTTTCATAAAACCGGAAAATTGTAAAAGTAACTTAACTAATATACTCTACCATGAATTAAAGCATCATCTCCAAAAAGAGACGAAATTTTAAACGAGAGGCACATTTTGGGTAAACATAGAACCACCACCAATGCAGAAGAAGCATCTCACTCACCGTTTGTCGCCTCCTCAGTGATACACTCTCGTATTGAGTCCGTTAGACCCAGGCTTGCTGCACTGGGTAAAGGTCCAAGAAGGGCCGTCAGGGGTACATGTGTGGACAGACTGGAGAGCTGAGCTGTTTCTTTACTACTCTCCTGAGCCTCACCCTGATTATCCTTCTCCAGCTCGGGCAACACCTGACTGATGAACTCCTGGTTGAGGTGTTGGGCTGCTGCCTCCATTTCCTCATCCTCTGGGTCTTCATCTCCAGCCAGCCCAGAGGCCAGAGAAACACAATCATCATCTGAAAGGTTGTTAAAACATACATACAAACCCAGTCATGAACAAGTTCCAGGATTGCTGATGATTCGTTAAATGTTACACGCTGGTGAAATGTGCCGACACGCATCTGCGTAAAATGTGCAAAATAATCTTTACTAAGAGAAGAACAAATATCATGAGGGTGCCATGCTCAGAAAGGGTGCAGAAATCCTAGATGAACTAAACAAATATGCAGAGCAATTGATTTAATCTACCTTCTCTTGCGTAGGAGGCATAAATCCCTCTGGGTTTGGTTCTGCTGCTCACTGCCAGCTGTGTCTCAATCTCATCCCGGTATAAATTGATCTCACCTGCAGACACATACACGTGCATGCAGCTAAGCGAGATGACTCCCATTAACAATATGTTTTTTCTCTCTGACAGAAAATCAGCATGCACAGTTTATCAGAAAGACCCAGCTCTACAGCATGCTAATGGTGGGTGACATTACGTCACTCAGGTCTAACATATGACAGCACTGGAAAGTAACAAAAGTAAATTTATCTGTTAACTGTCATTCAAATCAAGATTTGTTCATTCAAAAACTCTTATTAGTTGCCAGAGAAATACACAGATTTATTTAATAATTATTCATATATTCAGATCAGATAATTATGTTTTTAAGAATATTACACTGTTAAATAGCTTCAACCTACCTTTGTTAGTAGCTTGTAGTGTAGCTAACTACCTTTCACTATTAAAAGAGGTAACCTGACTGTACTTACTATACTGATTTAAATTACAAGAAGCTTGTAGCTCATCAAACTAGTTTTAAAGCAGCTTCCCCATCGCCTCATACAGACAGCGTTTATTAAATCCGCTGCGGCCGGTAAGATGGATGTTCCAGACCACAAGGTCATTCGAAAATCATAATCACTGAAAAAATCTGGAAGCCCTTAACATAGCAGAGATAACACCACAGAGAGCATTCAGATGTCTTGTTGAGAGTCAATAGAGAAAATCAATATCTTATTCCAGGAGGACAGACTAACCTTGATACTCCTCAAGTTTCTTGGCCAACTCCTGCTCCAGCTGAACCAATGAGAATGAAGTTTCAATTAAAAATCAATTAATCTACAGTGTCATATATTTATAGCTTCATATCTGGTCACACACACGTCCCATACCAATACCTGCTGCATCTTGAGTTTCTTCTGTCCAGCAACAAATGATGGAGGATCACACTCATCCTCAAGGTCCACCCGCATGAACTCATCAATGGTCAGGTTACTGGTGGGGGTCTCCTCAAACTCGGTCAGCCTGGGCATCAGTGCAGAGAAAGGTTTTGGTGAGATGTAACAGTATGGACTGGGTAACGGAATCAGAGGTAAGGGGAGCCTCCTTGTTAGAGCACTCGATTCCCACACTGGAACGACAGCTGGTTCGAGTCCAGCACAGAGTGGGTTCCAGTAGGACCAGTTACATACTTAATCTATCAAATGGGGTTTATAGGATAAAAGGTTTTGTAGGTTCTTTTTAATATACAAATAAGAAATTAGACTGTTGTTGTCCCTTCACATCCTGGAGGATGAAGTATGGACAAAAATGGAAGTCAATCTAAAGTAATGAAACATTGGGATATTCCTTATATTTGGGATTGTTTTGCACAACAGCAGAAAACCTGGCTGGACTGTCACCTCTTTCTAAGCGTGGCCTCGCACACCTTGACGACAGATATCACCTCTTTCACCGTGCGACGGAAATCATGCATGCGGGCTGCCACCAGGAGAGCTGAGGGGGACACGGAAGAGAAAATGAGGATTAATGTGCCCCCCCAAAGCGTGTTGTTCTCAATTTGGATGACATTTCACTGCTGTGCAAATAACAATGTATGTGCCATACAAAAGTGTTGAGAGAGCATTTTCTATTCGCCTATATAGACCAGATTTTCATGCAAAGTCCACCCCAGTATGAGCCATAATGCATATTTTTATTACTCTTGAATAAATGTAAGACTTTTGTAGGTATAGGGTCACTTCGATATTCCTAATCTATATCTAGATATTTCTTATCTATATATAAATTTATATTAACATTATGCATTAGCACCTTCCATGTTTCCATGTTCCTAAGGCCACAAGGATCTTTGAACACAAATTTCACATACAGATATGTGCACATTAAAAATAAGACTTAAAACCCTTATTGGTGTGCTTATATTTTGATTCCTGCTCTTGTAGCTTCTACTCTCTGAGCAGGAAGTGTACTTTGTTTACTCACTCTGAAACAATTCACTTCAATACAGAAAACTGGCATTTACACTCATCATCATCTCCTGAACACTGTGAATGATTAATGATGAATTATTAATTATTCAGATATTGCAGTAGCGGATGTTACTGTAGATGGGAAAAGTGAGACATGGAGAGCTACAGAGAGG
This sequence comes from Chromobotia macracanthus, assembly GCA_036877525.1. Taxonomy (NCBI): domain Eukaryota; kingdom Metazoa; phylum Chordata; class Actinopteri; order Cypriniformes; family Botiidae; genus Chromobotia; species Chromobotia macracanthus. The sequence goes on from JAZGTH010000025.1 coordinate 2,521,485, forward strand.
GATGAACTAGAGATGCAGTCAGGAAGTCAGCGTTCTATTCCTGAGCATCAGGGCATCTGCTTTAAAAAGAGGGCACCGCGATCCATGTGGCAGTGGAGCATTTGTAGTGATGTTGTTTTTATCCCTGTTATGGAACTCACTGTTCCAGTTCCCATGTCAAACTTTAGCACATTAAGGACTAGAGATTTGCTTTATGATCTGACAGACCTGCAGAAATAAGACGTAGACTGCTTTTATTTTAAACTGTCATAGAAGGCATTTTGCAATTGTTAGAATCGGAATCTTTTAGCAATTTAACAGCATGGAAAGTTAATCCGAAAAGGTTCATAAGGATATGTCACCCAGAAATGACAATTCTTTCCTTATTACCTTAATCTCATGCTGTTCCATAACTGGAAATGAGAGGATTTTCAATTATGGGTGAGCTATCACCCACAGCATCATTTGAACATTAGATTATCTACCTGCACCACACAAGCCTGACGGCCGTCGTCCTGTATGCATCCAGTCTCGTTTCATCCTCTGCAACAGTCTGAGAGCAGTCATTGAAACCTCGTGAGTCTTTTCACCAAACTCCAACATGTGGGCGAATCGCGGAATATACAGACACGGATCTACAAACAGGAATCAACAGTTTGGCAGTCAGATTTTCAATCAATGTCTAGACACAAACTTCCAAAGCTGCACTAACCTGATACATGACTGTGGAGTTTATTAGAAAACCAGGCTAAACACCTCTCTTCCTGTGTACTTCTTTTAGTTGATGACCTTTCACAGATTTAAAAAAAGCATACTTTCTGAGGTTCTCCTTGACTTCATGTTGAATCTAGAACACAGTGGCCCTATGGGAACCTTTAAAGGTGGCTTGGCGTCACTCGGTGGGAGTAAATATCCCTCACTTCCACCTACTTCTAAGTCTTTAATGAAATCTGTGTCTATCACTTTTTAATACATTTACGTAATTCCATCTCTTACATTTTATTTTCTCATGTATCATTCTATATAATAACCTATACGCTGAAATCTAAATTGATTTTCAGACCACTGCTTTATGCGTGCCTGTAAAATAGTCTAATTTGTGACACTGTAAGAAGTGCTAAATGAATACATAGAGAAATACTCAAATAAATATGAGAATATGAAGTGTGAGAAAAAGCATTGGCCACAAATGGTCACCGCAGAAAAGAGTCCATTCAAATATTCATGGTGGTGGACAAAAGCTCAAGCAGGATCTCCAAAATCCTCCATAAGAAAACCTCATGTTACGTGTTCCTCAGGGACAGAAACACCATTGAAGAACAAGCAATTTGGTGTGGTTGCACAATGATCCCAAATATAATGAATACTGATTATTTACCTTGAAATTAAACTTTGAATAACACTTGCTATTAATAAAATGAACAATGTATTACCTATTTTATGTGCCAGCTGTGTATACAGTGTCACATACAGCATACGCAACTGAACACTGTGCCGAATCTGAATGTGCCAGGTTACAGACTCAGCTTTTTGCTTCTATACTAAAACAAGTTGATCTAATTGGAGGTTCTGATTACTTAGTTTGCTCAACTTTATTTAATATCTCAGAATTAGAAACTACCACAAGTAAAAAAACAAACATCAGGCCTTTTAAAGTCTTGACCTTGTCCTTCATGAGTTTTGCACTGCATGTCTGTGATTGTTAAAATGATCATTTGCTTTGCACATCGACTAACATTTACTTACTAAAGCAGAGATGGAGTGGTACAATGAAGCTGCGACTGCACATTTGTGGGATTGCACATTTGTGAGATTGCACATGAAGTAAATCTCTTCTGATCTTAATATGTATGTGCGTATAACAGTTTTTGCGACTGCTTTTATAAGTAATCCCGAAAGACAAAATGAAACGCATGAAGCAGGTTCTCTGGTCCAGATCGTGCTCATCTCTGATGTGCATGTGAGCGTTTCAGTGACTCTGTGCATCTCTCAGAGACTTTCTGCAGCAAAACATCGTCGTGCAAACGTTGTGCCACATAAGCCGCTTATCGCAGGCGAGGGATCCGGTTTCCAGCGCCGGAGCCCTCTGTTGGAGATCCGGGAACCCGGTGCAAGCCCAGCCCCTCTCTCGGAGCACAGTCCGGATTTAACATGGCTCCCGGCCGCCAGCGAGCCTCCACACATCAGCCGTGAGGGTCTCCCGACAGCGGTGGCTTCAGTGAAGGTAAAGAGAGACGATGATGTGCCGGGGAAGCTCCTCCGCGGCTGCCGCGTTATTGAGTCGTAAACGCGGGTGATGTTACTGACCGAGTCCGGGGTGCTGCGGACGGCAGCTGCACTTTATCTGTGAACGAGCCGGTCTGCATTGAAATCTTTCTCTGTTATAATTGATCTTAAATATTAATAGTGAATTATTGACGAACAAGACGAACGATTCGCTCGGTAACCCGAAACATCTTCGCTGCAGATGTTTATCTGCCAGATTGAAACCGAGCGTCGGATCTCTGAGACACGTAAAGCGGCGTCGGCAAATATAAATAAATATATACAAATACAAATAATACAAATATAAATATAAATCTCGATGTATCTGAAACTGTGACTGAAGCTCAATGAAAACTGCACAGTGTTGCATTTGAATGCGTCTTGTGAAGAAAGTTACTCAGTGCATGACTTATGAAAGCTTGGGCTGGATGTTTATAATAGGTTCGTTCAGCTGAACCTTTTGCGATCTCGTTTATGTAAGAAACGCATCGTGATTTAAATGTGATTTAAATGTGATTTAACTGTGATTTAACTGTGATTTAAATGCCCGTGTTTGGGGACGTGATGACGTGAACACGTAGTGTCACCAGCGCGCCGAGGGTTAATTCCTGCTTGCGCCGGCGGTGAGAAGGGGCGGGCCGGGCGGCTGTGGGAGGCGCCTCGGGCCCCTGACGCCCATTCAGCCGCAGGTTTGATTTGACAACAGAGAGCTGGGCGTCCTCTCCCCACACACAAAACGGGCTTTACGATACAGAAGCAGAGAGGGAGCTTACAGCGCTGACATGTAGGATGACAACCACCAGCCCTGCTCGCAACCCTGGACTCCAAACCTGAGCGCACAACGCTGTATAACACTGTTTAAGGAGAGCTCGTTTGTTCTGGCAAGGGTGCAATGAAGGGTGCAATGAAGGGTGCAATGAAGGGTGCAATGGGGAAAGCATGAGGAAAAGTGTCCGAACTGGATTTATTTTGTTAACGTGTTCACGGTTAGTGAAAACATCTGCTCAGTTCTCCAGAAAAAAAACATGGGAACGCGTATTTTGCACGCCTGAGTAACCTAGTCTTGTAGTTTCTAATTAAATTAAAGGGATTTGTTTTTTTCCACTACACCTGTCTTTTAATTACTCGACAGACTGGTGGATAGACTTGCTGATGCCAACAACGCCAGATTGCCTATATGGCAGGATCATGAAGTTTCTGACGTTTCTCCTTTTACTTCCAGAAACCTTAAAGAGGACTAAAAAGAGTGGAAAACAGCTCAGCAAGCTGCCAGTATGCTATGAAATCGTGACTTTGTCCTTGAGGAAGAAGATGGCTGCAGAACTCTGTCCTGCCAGCATAAACACCAACCTTCCCAACAGCACTGCAGTGACCGCTGCCAGCAAGAAGACCATCGTTGAAGTCACTCAAACGGTGACCACCCCGACCACAACTGCCGCTCAGCAGAACATCAACAATAATAACGTAGAGACCACCAGCTGGCAGACCACTCATCCCACGTTACGCGAGAGGTGATGTTCTCGTCAGTACATTTTGCTGTTTGGGTCATCTACAATGTTGTCAATCCAAAATTGAGATGTTTGTTATGTGTTCTCCAGGAATGCCTTGATGTTCAATAACGAACTCATGGCAGATGTTCATTTTGTCGTGGGTCCTCCTGGTGCATCGCAAAAAGTTCCAGCACATAAAGTAAGAGTTCCTCTTCTGTCAGCTCGGGTCTTATGTGGCTCTGTCATCAGCTGTTCATTTAATGACTTTGTGTAACGTTTGTGTCTGCAGTATGTGCTGGCGGTGGGGAGCTCTGTTTTTGGTGCCATGTTTTACAGTGATCTAGCTGAAGGAGAATCCGAGATTCATATTCCTGATGTTGAGCCTGCTGCCTTTTTAATCCTTTTGAAGTAAGTTCTCCTTCCAAATTCCAATATCTCAATCACTTTCTGATTTCAGTCATTTTCTAATATCACTGAAAGAGATTGTTAATATCTAAGTTGTTTCCACATTTGATTACATCCAGGTACATGTACAGTGACGAGATTGAACTTGAAGCGGAAACAGTGCTGGCCACTCTGTACGCTGCTAAAAAGTATATAGTGCCTGCGCTGGCTAAGGCCTGCGTCACCTTTCTGGAGACTAGCCTGGAGGCCAAAAATGCTTGTGTGCTGTTGTCACAGAGTCGGCTGTTTGAGGAGCCTGAACTGACCCAGCGCTGTTGGGAGGTCATTGATGCTCAGGCTGAGCTGGCTCTTCACTCTGAAGGCTTCTGTGAGATTGATCTTCAAACCTTGGAGATCATATTGAAGCGTGAGACTCTCAACACCCGGGAGGCTATAGTCTTCCAAGCTGCTGTTGATTGGGCGGTGGCTGAATGCAAAAGGCAGGGACTAGGGCCAACCACTCGTAATAAAAGAGCAGTGCTGGGCAAGGCTCTCTACTTGGTTCGCATCCCATCTATGACCCTGGAGGAGTTTGCTAACGGAGCTGCGCAGTCAGATGTTTTAACGCTGGAAGAGACTCATGATATATTTTTGTGGTACACTGCAACCAATAAGCCCAAGCTGGAATTCCCACTGCAAAAACGAAAGGGTCTGACGGCGCAGCGGTGCCACCGTTTTCAGTCCTCGGCTTACCGCAGTAACCAGTGGCGTTATCGCGGGCGTTGCGATAGCATCCAGTTTGCTGTGGACAAGAGGATCTTCATTGCTGGGCTTGGCTTGTACGGTTCCAGTGGCGGAAAGGCAGAGTACAGTGTCAAGATCGAACTCAAGCGCCAAGGAGTGACCCTGGCCCAGAACATAACCAAATTTGTTTCAGATGGATCCAGCAGCACTTTCTCTGTATGGTTTGAACACCCAGTCCAAGTGGAGCAGGAGGCCTTCTACACAGTCAGTGCTGTGTTGGATGGGAATGAACTTAGTTACTTTGGACAGGAGGGTATGACAGAGGTGCAGTGTGGAAAAGTGACCTTCCAGTTCCAGTGTTCCTCAGACAGTACCAATGGAACTGGAGTGCAGGGGGGGCAGATTCCAGAGCTGGTCTTCTACGCCTGAAGGTTTCAGGGCATTCGTGGTGCAGTGCATTCCACTCACTGAACTTGATGGATTGAATATGAGAAAATACAGGGTCTTGTGGGTCTCTTGCCTTCATAATGTAGCAGTGAAGAACTCTATGGTAATGGCTCTTTAATACCACAACAGACTCTGTTATGGCATATTTTGATCGAAGTTATGTTCTTCAGCTTTATTTATTGCAAAAAAAAATAAAAAAAAATATATATATATATTTGATTTATTATTGATGCTGCAGCCAGCAGGTATGTAAACACGTGTATATAAATGAGATAGTTGTACTGACAGTGGACAGCAGCCACTAGTGTTTCATGTTTTGTACTTAACTTGAGGTCAGTTTGTTCTCAGCTTGATACTGATAGACAATTAAAATGTTGTGTATTAGTGATCAGCTTCTCAAACTTCAGATTATAAATGTTTTTGTGACTCAAGCCAAACGTTTTCCCTTATTGACACTGTCACGAAGTCCATCAGATTGTGCAGCCATTCTGTACACAGTTATTGTTTGAATACTGACTGACATCCTTCATCAACATCAGGAGGAAGAGAGGTTAACCTCAGTCTATATTTTAAATACGTTTATACTCCTTTAAATAAATTCATTAAGATTAAGGTAACTTGATTACATCGTTACTAAGTTTACTGTGTATGCCTTTTTCGGGAAATTGTTATATTCAAACAGAAGTTAAAAAAAATGAACCCACATTTACACACCACAGCCACAGTGGGTAAATGAGACAGTGACTGTTAAGTGTGGATGAAATATTCATCTTGAAAGGCCACATAATGAAGCTATTGTCCCCATCAAGCTGTGTGAGCGACTGAATACGGAGTCTGTTTGAATTGAGCTCATAGAATCTGCTACTCCACCGTTTGCATTCTAATTGAGGGTTTAGTAAACACACAGCAGATGTATACTGGTAAAACAGCAGATTTCCAACCACAAAACAGATGAATATGGACTTATGACACATGGAGAGCTGCTAATCAGACTGTATTCTGGGATAATGCCCAGTACATTAACATTGAGATGCTCTCTGTGTGTACTTGCCATTTGTATCTCCTTTGACTGATTAGTCTGTTTAAAAAATGGCATTCTTGCTTTGCCCCTTTGTGTGTGCAGAAGGCGGAAAAGAAGTTTGCAAAGATTATGACGGACTGTATTAGATTTTTTGACGTGATGCAGCATCCCCTAGTCACGTCCAGCTGTACTGCAGCTCACTGAGAAAATAATTTGAGAATTTTTTTTCAGTCTGTGCCTGAAATACTTTAAATTCTGAAATGTATACAAACGTATAAAATACAGAGAATGTAGCTCGAAATCATCTGCAGGATGCTGCGTCTGATGAAATTAGTAATCCATAGGCCAAATCAGATGAACAGATTAAGTTTGCTTGTATTGATCCAGCCGTGGTGTATTATTGATAACCAGTTTAGCAAATGAATTGTTCTGAGAGATTCTGCCAGCTTTATTAATGAGGTCCATGTAAAGGTAGTGTTCCAGTCAGATGAATTACATTAGGAAAGTCACAGAGAGGTCATTACACAGACTTACCAACAGCCGGAGCGTTGATACAGAGCTCTCTAGCCAACAGCAGGAAGGTTTTTCCCAGGATGTATACATTCACCTATACATACAACATAACATAAAACATTACTGAAAACTATACAGAAACATACAACAGCATTTCCACTTTTAAATTGTTTAGCGATCACCAAAATGGTCTTATCACATTTGTAACATAGTTTACATTTTTATTGTAATTTTATTATAACATTGCATATCCATCACCCAAGTTTTAAAATGTTCTGCGTTTTTAACAAATTATTCCTAGGAGTAGCTGAAGCAACACCAAAAACACTAAACTGATTTTGAAGATCGGATAGATGGAGCTAAACATCTGTTGGAAACCTTATATACTCAATTCTTATATTAAAATGCTGTAATGTTGACATGATCAGTGCTACATAATAGCAAGAAAAATCATGTTAAAATCATGCGTGAAAAACAGAAGAATGGCTCCAAAACATTTTTAGTCCTTAAGCTCTAAGCAAGAAAGGTTTATACTATTATTAATATAGATATAGAGATATGTTTATTAATATAAATACAATGGCCACATTCAAGTTCTGTCTGACCCCTCCGAACATAGGCTGTTGAATCTAACATAAGTTCACCTACAACAGCACTTCAGAGACTAATAATGGGGGTTATGACCTCAGCACCAGCTCTCTATTGTAGTATTGTAGAACTGGGGTCTTTTTAGGTGTGGCTGCACTTGCTAAAGATTCATGACATACTTCTGCCTGGCCCGCCCTAGCCTTCCAGCATCTGTTCATACTCCCTGGACAGCTGGGGAACAAAAATAACATCACACCAGCGCTGTAGCACTGAAACATCTAACCTTAAAATAACTGCTAATAAAAACACTAGTGTGTCCTGTCATAAATACAGAAGTTTGTGCCAAATGCAACTTATTTTGTTAAAAAAGCAATAACGCATGTGTTAGAAGCTGTGTTACAGTGTCTTTACTCCCTTGACTGTAATGGGATTACTATAATTTATTGCTTTAATAACAATATAATAAAGTTAATATTCAATAAATAGTTACATTTATTGAGAAATGTCACAATGAAACAATTCTTTTGTCAAGGAATACAGTAACCATGCATTAATATTTCATTTTATATGCAGTCGCAGGTGTATCTTGCATCATCTGTGTAACATCTGCCTCATAGGTTTATCCAATCAGATTTTAGAGTCAGAACTAATCATTTTGTGACAGACATTTAACTACATTTAGATCTGTGCAACTCGTTAGAATGTCAGACTATTTGTTCGGCCTGTTAAATACTTTATAAAATATTTATGAACATAAATCCAGGCAATCAAACATTCATACAGAATTTATGACATAATTTCCCAACAACACTAGTGTCTGCTTACCTGCTCTGACTTATACAATACCTGCTTTGTTTGGTGTCATAATTGTATCTTGTAATAAAAGAATTTATTTCCAGGTCAAACATCATGCAACAATAACAGCTTGAGACCAAACAGAGTGTTTTTTAAAAAAATGAAAGAAATGAAAAGGAAGCCAACCTGTAAAAGATCGCTCAGGTCCAGAAGCATGTCTGCAACTCAGTTAAGGAGATAAAAGAACATTCAAACACACAATGACATAATGAGTCAACCCACCCATCAGATCAATGCCAGTCTCAGATGCTCGTGTAATTGTCACAGTTCTGCTACTGATCATCTCCTCACATCAACAGGCCTCAGGTCAGGATCTCCTTATCTTTGTGAGAGTCACCCTGACCATCTGTCTCTGTTCACCTGAGCCTCACGCAGACACACCTGAGGCATGCGTCTCCATGGTGACTAATGCCCCCTTTAGCGTGTAGATTAGCATCACTACAAGACAAGCTAATCCTACATTATCAGGTATCTGGTGGCTTTAACTACGGCCTGAACCTTGATGTTAAAAACTGAGTATTAATACTGCTGTAACTGACAGCAGTGATACTGATAACTGTTATCTCTTAAAAGCTAAACTAGAGCTGTTATGAACTATTGACAAAAACAACTATACTATGAGCCTGAATTAATCTGGACCACAGAAAGTGTTTAAAAATAATAATATGACACAAATGATCTCACCTCTGTTTGTTATTTAGGTTTAGGTCATTTTTAGTGTTTAGTATTCTGAAAACATTCATGTTGTGTCAAGATGACTTAAAATGATTTAAAATAAGACAACACAAGCATTAAAATATGCTGAAACTAAAAACCAAGATTTGTCTTAGTGTTCGGTTATTTCTAAAATGAATATGTATCTTTCTAGATATGCCAAGCTCTAGATTATTTTATTTGGTAGAACAAATTGACCTGTGGACAGGTCAATTAATCAATATCAATAACTCAATATTACTAAATAACTTTATAATAAATTATTCATGCCTTAAAAGAGTTTAAACTGATGTGTTTAACATCATATGTGAAAAACAGTTCAGAGATGTTGAATCACTGAAAAACAGCTACAATCAAGCAGAAAACGCTGAGATTGTTATTCAAAGACTGCTGAAAAAATAATCAGGGCTGCTGGAGCAGAATTTGAGCTCAGAGTTTGGCTCAAAACATTGAGTGTACATCAATAAATAAAATGTTGGGATGAATGAAATTAAGTTGAATGAAGTTATATTTACATTTTAACCAGTGAATAATCTCATACTTAAAAATATGAGCCAAAATACTATGTATAATTACTTTAAGAAAAAATTCTCACTGTATTGTTTATGTGTATTAATTGTTTGAATAATTCAGTATGTATCAAATCACAAAGAATCTTGTAAATGTATGAACCTTTTGTGAGGCACAGCAGAACACTGTGCATTTGAAAATAGGACAAAACTTGCAGTGGGTTTGGCTGTTTGTGAAAGACTGGATAACTTCTTTGTCCTGCTTTTTTAAACTCAATCTTAGCATGCAATTGAATAAGCCCTGCCCCTGGACAGGTAACAGTTCTCCTTTAACAGCACACCAGGCACCCAGTCAAGCCTGACACAGAAAGACAGGAGAGATCTGGGTGTGGCTGAAGGCAGATAGGATGGTGCTTGCCCGTGTGCGTGAGTGAGTAGAAGTCTCTTTGTCTGGGAGTGATGTAACACAATCCTGGCAGGTCGTGTTGTAACACAGGTGTGGTGAGTCAACAGCCCATCCACAAACAATCTGAAAACAGAGTTATGACAGACTGGAAAAAAACCCTCCATATGTCCCCATATTTTCCCTCACACAGCGCTATCAACTACTGCTTCAAAATGTTACTGTAGTATCATGGCTGTGTCCCAAAAGATGTACTGAACACTTATACTGCATCAGTGTATTATTTTTTCAGTCGAGGGGAAAAATGCCGTTTTAAGCACAGCTGATAGCTTTAGCATGTTTAGCCCCGCCCCTTTCAATACATAGGCGAATGCTGAATGCATACAGAGTGCATAAACATTCCTAATTTGGTTTTACCTGTTGAAAAAGTGCAGCTGGGTATTTCTAGTGTACCTTTTAAACTTGTTTACTGTGAACATCAATCACACCATTTATACAAGTTACAACAGTTAGAGGTGCAGGATAGTGCATAAGTATGTGAATTGGAACAGTAATATACAGTCAAAAGGAACTGAATTCAGCTCAAACAAAGGACTGTCGGTTCATTCAGTTACTCACATGTGACATCCTAAAGTGCTTTCCATGACTTCCTTAGATGCTTAAGGGAACATCCATTGTGACTGGAACCCTAAAGGTGCAGTAAACACTCTTCCTCTCTGACAGAGGTACTTTAGCACTAATGTTAACACATCCTGAGTAGGTTTTCCTACTTTTCCGACCTGAACTGGGTTTTCCCAAGAAAAATGCATGGATAGATAAATCTTCCCTACTAATAAAACTAGCATGCATTTCCATGTAGCAGTCACTTTGCATTCCACATTTAGCAAAGATATAATTATATATAGCTTATATTGCTAATTATATAAGCTATATTGCTTCCAAACCCTTCAGGTCTTCATCAGGCAATTTTTAGATTTCACTTTGACTTTCAAACTGAATAAATATGTGGGAACAATATTATCCTGCAAGTACCCACTGTAACTCAGGTTGGACGTGCACACCTTTCTATAATTTGGCTGTGGATTACAGTTCACAAAGAGTTTCCTGGAGTTTCACACCCTATGGCTCAGTGAGGGAAGGATACGTGGCGTTCCCTCCGTCCTGCAGACCAGGTAGAGGCAGGCAGCTATGACGTGTGTCATCTTGCGCCCTCGTGTCAAGTGCTTGCTCACCACCATCTTGAAGAAGTTAAAAGCCGTGTCCAGGCAGTGCTGGTTTAGCTGCAGCTGGCTGCCGAGGTTGTGTATCTGTCGTTTCCCTAGAGACAGAACACACATGCATCAGATTGTGCAAATATGCCCAGAACTGCACACACACATATGATGAGGTATGACTTCACTCGCAGGTGTTTGGTTTTCCAGTAGCAGTGATGTCATGAGAACCACGCGCTGCCAGTTTGATCTGAGCCTGGAAATAAAACTGGGCGGAAAGACAGCTGTTTTATGCCCCGTGTGAGGACATGTGCGATCTTTCCTTTCCTGACAGAAGCTTGCAGGTTTGCTCTTTTGCTCCCTTTAACAGATGCTTTTAAAACAGGCTGAGTCTGTAATTTATCTGACACTGAATAAATCAGTCTGTCCTGAAGTCCCGTGGCAGCCTGGATGTGTTTAGCATATTAAAATCAACATCTGAAACCACAGTCCATTGGATATCTAGTGGATCTCAGTGTTTACTTAACACATCATTTAGCAAAAGACCTCGTTCACCCAGACAGTGCAAGTCTCATCATACTGTAAACAATGGCAGCAGATGTACAATATGTGATGGAGTTAATGAGTTTGACATGCTCTACTCATTCATCCTGCAGGAAACTGTGCATTGATGGCGAAAGTGTTTCGTCCATCTGTCCTCTGGATGCTTGTTGATATGTGTTTAAGAGTATGGCAGATACACAGTTCACCGTCAGAAAAAAAGCTGACACCAAAGTTCATCCCAACTTCATCCAGATTTCATCCACTTTATTTTAACCAAGAAACAACACAGGAGAAGTTTTTTTAAAAAGTATCCTGCTCGTTCCAATAAATTTTAAGTGGATGGGGACTAGATGTCAACAAGGTCCAAAAAGGTCGACTTTATTAATCGAGACTCTTGACGTGATTTGGAAGCTTTGTGTAATGAACAGATTTAAATTTATATGTTTAATTAATGAAAAGGTATCAAAAGATGCTAGGGCTAAGTAAACAATGGCAGATTTTTCATTTGGGGGAGTACTATCCCTTTAAGATAACCACAAAGTCACACATAATAAAAGGGATATTAAACCTTCTGCCCCTCCCCTGCTCTCCCCTCAGCTGTGGGGCTTATGGACCAGAAGCTGCAGTGTCAAGTGTTGTGTTGGCCCGCTGAGGCCAAAAATAACTCTAAAAGCTTTTAAGAGGGTAATCCCTCTATTCTGGATACACTGTGTTCCAGCGCTAGCCTCTTTCTGCATTACACTCAGGCCTGTTTAATCCCAGAGCGGCTTTCTCACTGCACACACCACTGGATTAACAGGCAGGAACTGCGTGACCTTCTGCATGACAGAGGAACATTACATAACAGCTGCGATGCTGCAGGTACACTGGAGTTAAAAAATGTCTTACTAATGTTACTGCAAGGACATGTTTTGATAACTTTGAGAGAACTTTTAGAAAATGTCAGCCAATATTCTGAGAACATTCCCTGTGAGCTGGCCATCCGTTACATAATTTATGACTAAGAGGAAGATGCTCCTACCATTCTGAAGCGTCTGAGCCCGTGATTCCTTCCCCAGACTAGTGTGAAAGCCACTGCTCAGGACTGGAGCTTTAGGAGTACCTGTAAACCACACAGAGACACAACAGATGTAAATATAAGCCTGGCTCACATCAGACATTCACACTACAGTACATGACATTTACCACAGCTGCACTGTGACTTAGAGTGGGTACCAAAGAAACCAGAACAATGGTTTACACGAATGTAAAAGGTGAAAAGTATTGTCATGGCTCTGAATGAAACTCCAGCTCCCTCCAGTGGCAGCCTGTGTGAATGACCACGTCAGACATTGCATTGCCACTACAGTGACCCCTACCGGGTATTAAAGCGAACTGCATCTTCACACGGGTGTTCCTATAGCAACCAAAAGACATTGATTGACACACCTGAGACTGATAACTGGACCCAGAGGATACAAATAAACCACAACAGTACTTCTCAGTAGCACTTTGCTCAATTATTTTTTCCAGCTGGTATTTTGACCAAATCATGGTACTGAATGTTAGCTTCTGTTTTGGGTAAGCTTCCAGGGTCAATTTACATGTCAATATTTATCAGATATGTCAATGTCAGAATTTGGAAAATACATGTATACAATATCCCACAGACTTGCGATCCTCTGCTTTCAAATGTGCACAGTGCATGGACATTATTATGTTACCACAGATCCACAAGGTGTGTTTGCATTACTAAACACCAGAAGATTCAGGAGTGTGTTACTGTTCCTCTGGTTGTGCACAGAATGTTGTTAGTTGAGGTAAAGGCTGTAGTTTGTTTGGGCTGCTCTAGGGTCCATTGAGACGGCATGTCGTGATCGTTATTTCTGGGTCTCTGTTGATGTGGGCTTTGCTGGTCAAGTCCCAAGATTCGAGGCTGTAGGTATGTTATTACGGCTTGACATGATTCCGTACCATGATACATGACATGATATATTTAAATTGTGTCATATCTTTTACTTTAAGTTGGAAATGGAGTGCACACCATCAGTAAGGATCTTGCCTCCATGTGTGGTTATACTTTACACAATTTGAGCGGTCGGGCAACTCTGAGGGCTTCCTATTTCTCCTGCCACACTGAAAACCAGGCAAGAGTGCCGATGTCAAAATACTGCAGTGTTTATTTATTATTAATAATGCTTAGAAAATCTTCCCAGTGGCAGCTGAATGAACGGTGAATTTCAGATCTCATGAACTAAAATGAACCCAAGTACAGTACATTTCTCCGGTCTCTGTGTTATTGTTTCTTTCTGTAACATTGTTTTACACTGTACTCTGTGTTGTAGAACGACAGTCACTTCCTTTTCAATTTGAATGTTATTTTGACTGACCGTGAGGGGAAAGAAAGTAAATACTCACTCTCTGAGACCTGCACGCTGCCACTGGACTGGTCTGCAAAAGAGGTCCTGTGTGCTGAAAACTTTGTGGAGGTAGGATGATGACCGGCTGATGTACTTTGTTGGGTTGACCGGTGCACACTGGTCAACATGATCTGTCAACATGATCTCTGGACTAGGTAACCGTGGCAAAAGACACACCCTGCACATCCGATCAAAAAACCACCAAAGACACCTGGCTATCTGCTCTCGCATTGGTAAGGAATCCTCCTAATTAAAGGCCACATGAGAAGGTATGAACTTCTTATCCCCAGTATTGTGTCTCCACTTGTAGGCACAAAGATCTGCCATTTCTGAATGGCAGATAATGTTCCTGAAAGGGGACAATATATCGTCTATGTTCATCTCTGATGCCAGACGAATGGGGTATATGGTGGATTCCACGCCAAACAGGGTGGTCTTTCGCTCAGTCTACAATCAGCCACATTCAACAATTACAGAGGCAGGTGAAACTGGAGTTAATGTAATGATGATGTCTCGAGCATCGTTCACCTCAGATCGTTGATGTTCCTCAGATCGACAGCGTTGCTGTGGAAGTCCTTCACACGACCGTGTTCTTCAGGCAGAAATGGGCTGTCGTGATGCTTGACACATCTGCGGCATGTACGACAGGTAACGCATCTAAACGGGACCGACATTATTAATGATGTGGGTGGTTGTTGTTTTCTTACAATTGTTCCGTATTATATTTATGCAGCATATTAATGCGATTCCAAAAAAGTGCATGTGCAGTCCATAGACATTAGGGCTGCACAATATATCAAAATTACTGATATATCGCAAATGTGCATATTGTGATCATTTGCAATAATTAAATATTTTTAATAGTGTAGTTGCGTGTGGTCAAAGATTTACGTCAATGCAGATAGCAGAGAGACTGGCACATAAATGTTACTGTTTACTCTGAAAAGTTGAACAGAGTTTCAGAAGTGTTGCTTTCTTTTGCCAGAAAGAATGTGAAACATAAGGATTAGTTATGTAATATTCAGTTGTGAAATGTTTTAATACAATGTAAATAGGATAATGCTTTAAGTCTTGTAAATTCTATCAAATCAAGCATTATTTAACATTTTTCTTCTGTATTCACGAATAACTGCAAGAGCTGACCTGTTGACTCTGTTCTCAACCTTTTACCAGCTTCTAGCCTATTTGATGGAGAGAGTTTACACTGGAGGACACCTAAACTCATGACTCCGCTGGTACAGGAACCTTCTGGGTTTGTGAGCAAGAGCATTGATCTGGGTGTGGAGGCTCAGCTCCTGGATGAGGCCACCAGGAAGGCCATGGGTTACATACTGGCAGAAGATGGGAATGTTGTTTATGTATCAGTGCCGTTTGCTGCACCAGGAGGCTACAGGAGGGTCAGGACTGTACTAAATATCCCACAATCAGCCTTTTAAATCTTTTTCAGAAGAATAAGCTCTGTTTTGTTGTTGCAGAGCTTGGTGGAAAATAATGTCTATAAAGAGAGTTACATGGTTTTCCTGTGCTATGAGCATATTTTCTCGCACATGTTTACGGATGGTACTGAAATGGAGACCAGACATCGGCAGCTGCGGGTTTTGGAGGCGCCACTAGTTTCTCGGCTTCCTTTTACTATAGATGGTGCGTGTTTATGATGTCACTGGATGTGGGGGGGCAATTATAGGAATGCATTCAATATGCCTGAGGTCGATCCTTTTCTGACACTTATTTTTTTGCTTGCAGAAACTTTGACTCATGAAGAAGCGTTCACCGTGTATCTGGGTAATTTTGTTCCAGATGTGCAGCTCATTGCAATCAGTCTAAATGAAAACTACATGGAAGTGACAGATGACATTCAGCGGCATTATGTCATGATAAAAATACCCCACATCAACGGCACCTACGGCATCGTCATCAAGATCCCATTTGAAGATCAGGCTGTCAGCAGAGCGGTGAGATGTCGTCTTGTGCCTTAATACTGGCAGAGATGATAACATTGTTTACATTCAGGCAGCCAGTATTATAGCAATTTACTTGAAGAGTTCACCCCAAAATAAAAACTGTCAATTTACTATAGAACCCTCATTGTTCCAAATGTCCCATCTGAGTTTCTTACACAAGCAGATACACTGTTACATGAAATGTTAATGACTGACAGCCTCAGTCCCCTTTCCATTTTTATTTCATGGAGAAAAAGAGCAACATCAATATTCTTAAGAATTTCTCCTCTGATTTTCCACTGAAGAAAGTCATACACATTTGAAACAACATGAAGGCAAGCAGTTATATTTTAAGGGAACCAAGTCTTTAACTCAACCTGCAAAATTAACTACCTGCTATATTTTTTTAATAATAACAGTACCTGGGTGAAGGAGTTCTTCAGTATTTTCTAAAGATTAACTACACCCTGAACATCATAGGACAAAGCGACACGTTTTACCACCCTGTCTCTGTTGTGGCACAAGTTCATGATGCATGTAAGTTCTTGTCTGGCTTAAAGTAGCTTAAAATTTTTACCCATGAGAGTGATACAAAAGAAGAGTCTGATTTGTTTCACTCTAATACAGTCCCTCCAGACGTCACTGCTGTCTGTACGGCACAAAGCATCATATTCAAAATGACTCATCCACAGCGCGCGGGCCTGTGGGAGATCAGCGCAGGGCATCAGACTCTCACGCCTGACTTAATCAGACTGAGAGGATACACGCTGAAGAACGACAGTCACAGTATGAGTCTGGAGGTGTCACTCTTCACATCAGGCTACACTTATGAGGCAAAGAAACATGATGTTTATGCCATGATGTCTGATAAAGTCTGTTTTTCATGTTGAATGATATTTAAAGTACTATCAGTACTATTGCTGTGCTGTCAATAGAACTTAATTTTTCTACATTTAAATTTCTGCATTTCCAGGACATCACATTGAGAAACTTTGCTGGCATTTTTGAGGTTCTTGTAAGAGACTCAAAGACTCTGGAGATTCACAGCAGAACATCAAAGCGCTGCATCTTTCAGACTTATGAACTAACAGGCAAGACACTATAAACTCTGAGTCTATTAGGAAAAATTACCTCTCATCTAAAACACTGCTTGTGACGTAATAACCTCTGTCGTTCTAGTATGTTCTCCAGATGGAATGATGACTGTAGTGGCAACCACTACAAAAACCTGGCCAACAGTACCACCCGGCAGCACAACCCTTCTAGATAGAAGATGCAGACCAAAGGCAACCGATGCGACCAGAGTCTTGTTTTCTTTTGGTGTGACTACATGTGGGACTAGATTAATGGTCAGCACATTCATCTAAGAGCTTGTTTTTTCTTTTTGCTGAAGTACAATTATGCATGTATGTTCTACAGGTGGGTGATGGCTACATGGTGTATGAAAACGAGATCATTTCGGAAGGTGGTGCCGTAACTGACCAGGAATCAGCCATTAAACGGGAATCAAAATTCAGGTATTCAGTCTTTATCTTTGGTTAATAGTGACCAACAGACTGACTTTCTCAAATTGATAGTTAATCATACAGACAACATTCTGCATTGGTGACAAATAATACCTGACTATATTCAGATTAAGTGACTATTAATTAAATATGTTGATTGCTTAAAGACAACAACTTGACCTCTTTTTTTTATTAATATTGCAGACTCACTGTGCGATGCTTTTACCGCCTGAACTCCGTTAACAGAGTTTTTACCTCAAGGCTGTTTGAAGACACTGGCTTTGGCGCACTTAAAGTGACGGACACCACACGTACAGGTTAAGACGGACAGATACATTCTATAACTGCAATATTATCCAAAGAATTGCCTTCATTTAACGCTCTCTTTTTGTATCGCTAAATGACTTCGAAGGACCACAAGCAAACTTTATCAGCTCTCACACAGCCTCTGCATTTGAGCCCAACCCATGGCTGAACAAGCCTATCAGAAACTGTTCTGTGACAGATAAGGAGAACGCACAATTTTTGCAGCGAGGAGTTCCACGTTCTGCTTATTACTCACCAAATCAAGGCCGGACGACAGCTGAACACAGTTACCAAGGGAACAATGTTCCATATCAGTACAGACGCGATTCACAACTCGAATCTGGTGCGCAGACTGTAATAAATGACAACAGTCCAGCTGTGACTCATGTAAGATGGAAAGACCTTGATGTAGGCTACAGATCTTCCCTTGTTGACGTCCCACAGAAGACTCCTGTGAAACGGAGTGGATATGCGAAGACGGCCGAGGACAATCCTGGTTATTCTTTCTACAAGGCAACAAGTTTCTCAGATGAAATCTTGCCTGCCATTTTACAGTTTACCAAACCACGGTCTTGGATTACAAATAATCCAACAGAATACAATCTAAATAATGTGAATGGTCAAATTTATCTCAGAGAATATATGGACCATTACACTCCTGACAGCAGTTTTCTACATTCTTCAGATAATAATAATGAACTGTTTCACAGTTTTCCTTCTAAAACTTCCTCACTTGTGCATCACACAAATAAAAAGCAAAATACTGCAGCTATTTACAGTGACCACAGTATTTCGGACCAACTTGTAGCAAGCATAACTGACAAAAACCAAAAGCAACTGAGCGCTTCTATTTTTCCCACATTCAACATTAATCATAAGCACAAACTGGAAAGCAATGAAAGCAGTGCCCAGCCATTTAAAGAGTATGGAGTTGCTACAAATGAAAGACTTCAAGCGGCCACGCAAAACGGCTTCATCGACGAAGACAATGACTACAGTCCAAAACAATTACTTAAACTTTTACAATGGCAAAAAGACAACAAAGATGTGATATTAAAACCATCATTGGGAAAACTGAGACAAAAGTTCTCTCCCCATAGCACAAGCCGTTATGGTCCCAGCATTCATAATGGAATCCTAAGAGGTATTTTTCCATTTCTGAATTTTAGCTTCATTTTAGACAATTTAGGCCTGGTTTCACATACAGGGCTTAGATTAAGCCAGGAGTAGCCTTAGATAAATTAGGACATTTTAAGTAGCTTTTAGAAAACGTGCCTTAAAAACATTACTGGTGTAATAAAACAATGGCACCAATGTATTTTAAGGTAAGTCGGTTCACACTGCTTTCAGTTAAGACAGCCTAGTCCCAGTTTGAGCTTATGCCTTGTCTGTGAAACCAGGCAATACAGTACGTATCGGCCAACAGTAAATTTAAATAATTTGCTATAAAAAAATCAAGTTTAGTGTTCTAATGCTAAAACCAGCAACCCTGATGATGCTCTGTACTTTTATTCCCTAGGATGAACCTGGAGGCTGTAAAATTATTTCACTGTCAATAAATGGTAAATACAAATGGTGCTCTCTGCTTTTCTTCACTTTTAAGGCATTATATAAACAAATGTAAGTGTGAGACATGAATCACCATTACAAAGCTAAAATTTTAGCTAAAACTACACTTTCACTGTTTATTTAAGACCAAAAACCTGCTTGTACAGATATCTGGTAGCGCAACTGTTTCCAAGCAGTTGGAATGTATGTCAAGATGTGGTGAACCTACCTTCAGCAAGCAGGAAACGTTCCTGGATCAACATGATTGTTGGTCCTGGAAGAACCTTTCTTTCAACCAATCAGCATGTAGAATTAGGGTCAATGTTAGGTTTAGACTTAGACCTGGGTTAGGGGCTGGTATACCATTCTTATGAAACTATTATTCAATCCGATATTAAAGTCAGTTATGGGAAAGGTTTAGGTTATGGTTCTTGTTCCAGGAACACATCTTGGACAAAATCACCTGAACCAAGCGGGCAAAACAGGTTCCCCCTGATCCCACCAAGATAACCAGAACTTACCATCCGCAGACACAAACTGCCCAACAGCCGAAGACACCCCGCCACTGTTTTCCACAAACTGGACTTCAGAAACAATGATGTTATCCTCCAGAACCGAGCCACAGGCCGTGCAGACCGCGCTCCCTCGGGCTGGGTCGATGTCAATGTCCGCTCCACCACAGTTTTTACATTCACGACTCATAGTGGCAGGAAGATTCAGACCTGATTCAACAAGAAACATTAGAAAATATAAGCATTCAGTATTTACAATCTTTATGGCTGCTGCTTTATAAAAATTACACAAGCAATGGCAACATGACACAGAAGATGCAGAAGACTAGACTCGAACCCCGGTCGCCCGCTCGTTCACCGCACCACACCGTCCCGCTGTGCTAACGCAGAACACACGGAAGCGGTAAACAAACTCACTTTAGCCATATTGTAAATTAATCAATATTAAGCAGATTTTGTATTAAAATTTGTAGTAAATCGGTCCCCTGGTCTCGTTTAACTGGTATATAGTTATAATATACATGAACCTGAGCGGCTAATATTGCAATATGCATACTGTTATGTTATAATAATGCCTGCATAAAACACTCATAAACACCGTTCTTAGGTCAGCTGTATATATTTTATCGCTTGATTCTTTATTTATGAATTTAATATATTTAACCTTTAATAACAAACCACTCACCAGCCAAAGGAAGTAAAGCCCTGAATTAAGATAAACGCGTTTAATCCTATTTACTGCCAGATTTCCCAACTTTTTACACTCGCAGGTAGTGTCTGTCTGTCAGCATCATAACGTTATAGTTACGTTAAGGTTATGTTATGTTATATATGTTATATTAAATGTTTTTTGGCTCATAATAACACAAACACTGTCTTGACTTGAAAGCTTTGCCGCGGTAGTCGACACATTACGGGCTCTTCTAACAACAACGGGAGGGGTGGCCAAGATACCAAGACTCTTTGTTTTAGATTTTATAAAGAATTGATTGACCTAATCTGTACCATTTATCCTAATATTATGCTTTAAGAAACATTCGTGACAAAATGGCCCTTTATTTGTTATCTTATTTAGTTGACTCAGAGCCCAATGAAGAGATGACCCCTGTGTTGTGACTTAGTCTGATCCGGCGGCGGACTCGATGTGATATAAAGTGTACGCCTGTCGATCAGATCACACTGATCGGATCCTCCGTCTGCTCAATTAAATCAATTTATTATTTTTCTTTACATTTCTTCTCACTTTTCTATCGCTAATGGAGAAACACAAACTGAATTGTCAATGGTTTGGGCGTGAGACTTTGATTTTGACAGGGTGTAGGACATTTGACCGGGAAGTAAATGTTGTACGGTACAACATGTCTGCGGATGAGCTTTTGTTTCGGTGGGTTAAGATAATGAATTTTATTAAATAACTTTATTATAAATATAAATATAAATAATTACAGTGATTTCTTTACATGGAGCTCCAGGTCAGGTGATGGAGTGGGAAGAACTTGCGCTGAATCCAGAGATCATTGCTGCTGTTAAGACAGGTCGACTTTCTTTCTGAGAGACTAAAGCTGAATCGGTTCTTGTTTGATTTATTGTGTTAATGTTGAAGGTTGTTTTGCTCTCCAGCTGGCTTCAGATCAGTGAAGGACATCCTCTGCGTCTCTGGTCCAGATGTGCAGAGACTGGCGCGTCTGTCGCAGTCTGACGTTCATCGTTTACATCGCGCAGCTGCGGCGGCGGTCCGCAAGTCCCCACCTGTCACAGGTGCCGTTTACTACAGCTTATATAATAAAGAGGAGCTATTATAAACCAGAACCAGACACTTTATATGAAGCATTAACAACAGAGTCTCTTCAGCTTTACAGCTGATCAGGGGGGAGTGTCCTGCTTTGGAGGCCGGGCACAGGCTTTCCTTCGCCTGCCCTGTTCTGGACGGCCTGATGGGTGCTGGTCTCCCATTACGGGGGATAACAGAGCTGGCAGGCGAGAGTGCTGCTGGGAAAACTCAGTTTTGTTTGCAGCTTTGCCTGTCTGTCCAGTATCCGGAGGAAAATGGGGGGCTGAACTCAGGTACGGAGACATTTGATAGAAAGTTTCACCATCGTATGTTTGTGACAGCATTTTAATGTGTAATGTTGTGTAATAAACTGTTTTCTATGGCATGTTGACAGGAGCTGTCTATATTTGTACCGAAGACTCTTTTCCTATCAAGCGACTGCGGCAGCTCATTGCCCAGCAGCCTCGGCTCAGACCGGATCTGCCAGCCTCTCTGATCCATAACATCTGCTTCAGTGACAACATCTACATCGAGCATGTGGCCGACCTGGTGAGACTGGTTGGCATTCTGCTTAATAATTCAAGTGAAGACATTAGAAAACTCGTACCACACACACAAGTCACGTTGATATTGACAGGAAGCCCTGCAGGCTTGCGTGTCCCAGCGTGTGCCCGTGCTGTTGAAGAGAGGTCTGGTCCGGCTGGTGGTGGTAGACTCGGTGGCTGCTCTCTTTCGTAGTGAGTTTCAGGCCGATGAAGCCGTACAGAGATCACGCCATCTGCTGACTTTCTCCAGCACCCTCCACCGCCTGAGTCACTGCTATAGTGCACCTGTACTCTGTGTCAACCAGGTGAGATGAGCACAAGTATAAATCTCCCACCATATATCTCATTTCTATGACATAGTCTGAGATACTATACAATGCACTGTGTTTGCATTATATAAATAATAATAATCTCAGTAACTGAGAAATGTTGTGTAGCTTAAGGTAGTTACCTTTTTTTCCCTGCGTCAGGTTACAGATGTTGTGGAAGACCCAAATCCGGGAAGGTGCGATTTTGGGTGAGTGTGTTTGGTTCACACATAATCCTAGATCACCTCAGAGGCTTTTGGAGCTTAGAAATACCTTCAGGATTTTCAGAGATGGAAGTATATATAATTTCTTTAATGAACATTAATGTTATCAGAAAATTTTTATAACAAAAGTCTACAACAGTGTATAAAGTAAATCAAATGACAAATTATTTTTTGTTTACTGTGCCATATGTAGGCCATCCTTGTATGATTATTTTTACAACTATATAAATACTATATATAAAGACCACAAATATTACTTTCATTGTTCCTTTATATTTAGAAGCTGTCCAGTAACTATAACTTCTCATACACAGGTTGGTGGGGAATAAGGTTCTGCCTGCACTGGGCATTGCTTGGGCCAACCAAGTAATGGTGAGACTCATGCTCAGCAGACTGGCAGGGTGTGTACAGTCAGACGGCCGAAGCAGTGCCGCCCGGAAACTAGAGGTAGTGTTTGCCCCGCACCTCCCTCGATCAGGCTGCCTGTGTGGGGTTTGGGAAGAAGGTGTCAGAGGCATTCCTGATGACAGCTCAGATCTTCAACCACAGAGCTGTTAGTGATCCATCCTTCACAGAGCCAAACGGAGCAGATGATGAGACATTCACCAGAGCTATGAAAGTCAACAGTTGTTAATAGACATGTTTAAACAAGAAGATGTGCTGGTTTTGATAAAAAAGACAAGACTTGGTGAAGAATGGCATATTTTTGTAAAAATTATCACAATTTTTAAAAGCTTTTATACACAGAATAAACAGTTTGTTCTATGTTGTCAGTGCTTTCATATTAAGTGTCACAGGTGAACAGAGCTCTCTTTCTTGACAGGTTATTTTTTCTTTCCAGTTTTTGAACATGTAAAGCAAATTCAGTTTTCCCTTTAGAACTGTCTTAAGTCCATAAACTTTTAGATTCACGTACTGCACCAAGATAAGGATGAATATTGTGATGGTGAAAACTGATTTGGTTTAAATAAAAGCATCTCCTAATTCACTACATGTACGTTTGTGCTTTATGCTAATTAACATTGAAACATGAAAGTCTGTCGGTATCACATCCTGATAACAATTACCAAGTAAAGTGGTCGAAGTGTATTTCTATATGAATATCTTCTGTGGAAGGAACAGGACCATAAAATGTTCATCCAATCACTACATTTGGTGCAGATACATGAAGGAGTTTTGGATTTGAATGGATTTGAAAGGCTGGGATCTTATGCTTTCATAGCTAGCAAAGTCTTTATGGCGTTTGAACCCATTGTCACCAGCAGAGGGCGCTTAGATGCAACAAAACTCAGTATTGTATGTGATTGCCACATCTTGCTTATGGGACTTTGCTAACAGGTATCTAATTAACAATCTGCCTCACCAGTGAAGTGGGGCTGTAAGCAGGGATGTAAGACATTGCATTATAGTTAACATTTGATGTGTCATACATTGTAGCAGGTGGGTTTGACTGAAAGATGTTTGGGGAAGATATTAAGGAGCTAGACAGGCAAAGCAAAATAAATAAGTCAATGAACTACAGTGCACACACACAC
Organism: Chromobotia macracanthus; assembly: GCA_036877525.1. Classification (NCBI taxonomy): domain Eukaryota; kingdom Metazoa; phylum Chordata; class Actinopteri; order Cypriniformes; family Botiidae; genus Chromobotia; species Chromobotia macracanthus. The sequence continues at coordinate 2,545,744 of JAZGTH010000025.1, forward strand.
ACAAAGGATTTCTGAGTTCTTGGGTAGGCCTATAATAGCACACGCTTACGCTCTGAGCTAGTGAGGGTGTAGGTAGTCACTTTATGGAGCACACATCCATAGATGCCTTCATATGTACCCAAACACTGTAAGCAGCTTCTCTCTCTATTAAACCTGACCCATCGCCATGGCGATGATCACGTGAGTTGTTTGTCCCAGATTGTTTGACTACCCCCACCCTCACAAAACAAGCACCCTCTCCATCCATCAATCCATCACAACCCCAGCTGAACCCCCCACTCCTCCTGCCGCAAACACACACACACACTCTGCTCCTCCCCTCAGCTGTTTACTGCTGCGCTGATGAAAACCTGGTTATGTAACAGCCCCAGTCTAAACACTCCACACACAGACGGCCTTTCAGAATACATGCACAACCGCCCACATTCACCGCATATCTGCAGCCATCTTCATAACTTCTCTCGGCCTCTGAGAGGCTCTTATACTCCAGTGTGCGCATCAAGCGGTCCTAATCCTGATTTTGATCTGTCCGGCAAGCGTCTGTTAGTATGCAGCCCACGTCTCTCCGTCTCAGAGAGAGCAGAGAGGTGACTGCAGGTTTATCCAGCAAGCTCTCACACACATCCATACACAGCCATCTTGGGACAGAGAATGTATGTAAAAATGGATTCCTGTGTTTAAACCTGATGAGAGTTGCAGAGTGTGTGTGTGCGGGAGTATATGATGAATATAAATGAGGAAAAGACAAGATCACAACATGACAATGTTACATACCATAACATTTATATGTATACACAGATTCCGAATGGATATCACAACCGGAGGTGCACATATAGACCAAGGGGTTAAAGTTTAGTTGGTTAGCCTGGTCTAGTTTACCCATTACTGTTGGTAATGCTGTAACGACACCATCTGAGCTCAAAAAAGCATTGTTCTGTATCTTTCTACATGTCCTGTCTGCTGTCTTTCACGTCACAGAGTGACTGTACACACACTTCTGATGTCATCAAGTCCCCATGGCAGTGATCAGTCACATGTCATTTACGGCTCAGATGCTTGGCTCAAAAAAACTGAGTGTCTGTGAGCAAAGACGGCAGATTTTAGACGGTATCCTATTTTAAACCAGGTAAGACCAACAGTTCTAAATGAGGAAAGCACATTTGTGACAGGATGTGCTGCCATCTTAAGGGCTGGCACTAGAACTCACTGAGCACACAGTTACATTAGAAGCAAACTTCAAACGTCTGTGTATTCACACACAGAATCACATTTTCTATTTTTCTATTTTCATTTTCTATAAATTCAGAAGTGCCATCACATGTCCATCACCCATCAAAAGTGTGACAGCTGTAGCTGTTCAAAACCCACATATGTGCATGAATGATGGAATAATGTCAATATGAAGACTGAAATGTCAGAATATGAATGATTTTGGTGACTAGGGACTGGCAGCTGCTGCAGGATTACTCCTGCCCCATTGGTCCACAGCTGTGTTGCCAGTTCTTTCTCCCTCTGCTATGGAGTTAAGCATTTATCTCATTATATGTCTTTATCTGTCAAAATATGCACATCATTTGGGAATAACAAAGCAGTTAACAACATGATGTATGGTTTCAGGAGGACAAAAACTGAAGGTTTTCTGGTTCTATCAGCCTTCTCATACAATGTAATTAAAACAAAATCTGTAAGCGAATTTAAACAAACAAGGAGAGAGGAGACAGGGAGTATGACGTCATCTGCAGTGATGCAGGAGGTGCAGTAGCAGATCTGCACCACAGGGGGAGCAGTGAGTTTAAATGTTAGTGATGAGAGTTCAAGTCAGTTTCAGGCTAAATGTTTGATTTGTTATTCTGTTATTGAGTAGACAAAATACCAGCGTTACAGTGCTGGAAAGAGCAAACACAAACTGATTTAGATATTCAGACCTACTAAAAGCATCTGTGACTGAAACTAAAAATTATACAAAAATAATTCTGGAGCTGAGAGGAGTTCCAAGAATTCTACGCTTTTCTGGTCTACAGCGTTAGTGGAGACAACGTTCAGATGTACTGCGTTCAGTCTTTATAAAAATGTGCCTTTTGGACTGAACCAGAACCAGCGTCCCTCTAATGCACTGCTACCTTGACCTTTAAAAAACACAACAAAACTGGTTTGAGATCAGCACACAAAAGCAGTGCTGCAGGAAGAAGGCATGTGAAGCAGTGACTGGGAGAATTGTCCTCCTGCAGATGAGACAGTTTGAGATACACAGTAGTTTTATTCAGCTCTGACAAAAACGCAGGCCGGCTCGACCCAGTATGCAGATTTTGTTAAATAGGGTGCTTCAAATTCTAGACCCTCCCTCCCCCAACACGCACACATACGCAGAGAACTAGGTCACATTTTGTCATAGATGAAAAGTGAGATTATTCTATATCCAGCATTTCATTAATCCCAAAAATAAACTAGAAATGAATCAGTCATGCTCCATGTTGTATTGCACTGTCAATAACCAGCACAGTTCAGTAGCTTGTCTATATAAACTCAAAACTTTCTCTCCTTTCACACAGTCACCGGCTGAGGACCCTCCCCTCTCTCTCCTGCACACACTCAAACTGGCAAACCAGACAGCGCTTCCAAAATGTTTTGGGAAGAATCTGTAATGAGACAGAGGTATTGTGCTGAGAAAGCCATCTCCATGGTAACGGGAAGCCAAGCTGGACAAAAACACAATAGTCAGCGGGAAGTAAATGTAAGGATTTAAAGAGAGGGTTTGAGCAATAAATTAAACCAATCAGACTCCAAATATCACACAGTATGAGTTAAATAATTCAGTTATTAGTTGACAGTAGTTAAAAGTTGCAAGCCTTTATATTGTAGAAGTTTTGGAATTTGTGGGAATGAATCCTTATATTGTTCATTTTATTAAGATTTAAGATATCAGACTTATTCTTTCATTTTACTACAGCAAACCTACGAGAGAACACAGTAACAGCCTTTGAAGAATGCTTGAGAGGCACGTGTACTGCTGCCCATCAGCAGAGACAAAAGACTACACAGAACAAAAGTAAACCAAAAGGTGAACCATTTCTAGTACATCTGAGAACAGTTCCTGTTTTAGCAACACCAGCACTGTCCTAGACTGACTCCCTCCTGCCTGTTCCTAATACAGTTACGTAATCCTCTGAAATGTACCAGTTTTGCATTTTCATTAGACTCACATATGAAAGCAGGATTAGAAGGGGGGATGCCACTGATTCTGACATGAAAACATGGAGAAACCCTGAGGGGAGTAGTCGTCTAAAGAAATACACCTCTGTCTTTAAACACTGATCTCAGGCCAGTTACTCAAGCCAATACTCACTCATCTACACTGTCTGGCATTATGAACAGATGATCTCGGGTCATGTCCTTTACATTTACACAGTGTGATACTGATGGGGGGAGACAATGTGTTGAATTATTAAAGACATAAATAAAACATGTTACAAAAACAATGTGGTTTTGCTATGAAATGACCCCATATAATTATTGGATTCAGAGGTCAATTGAGAGTCACAATGTCATTCAGGCAGGGTAAGGTCATGACATTAACATAAGATATTCATTGGTGTGCCGCAAACCACAATGAGATGACTTCTGTGGTAGGGGAGCTAAAACGTCTCCAGGGATGTAAATTAAACGACCAGCATCTTTTATGCTTTTACGGAACCGGATAACCTTGGAGAATCTGCTCCAAGGTTGTCTCTCTTGTCCTCTCTTCTCTGCTTTTTCCTCATCTTATGTATTTCTTATTCTTGTCCATTTGGCCCTCTTCTGTTCTCTGTTTCTTAGATAATACCTTCTGTACTAAATGTGTGTGTGTGTGTGTGTGCTGAAGGTTATTACTACATGCTCTGTTGTATAAATACAATACCACACTTGAGATCATGCTATCATACTGAATATTAGCACAGTTATGATTACCTATGCCCAAATCACAGCCATACTGATTCATTACAACACATATAGCAGGTAATATGGCTCACAGTAAATATATCACATTTGCTCCACAGTACACTGCATGTGATTGCGTAACTCTGTAGTGATTATTAATGCCACCTGCCAGGAAAAGAAGATTTACTGCTGCAGTAAAGCAAACCTCCAGACATCTGCTGACCTTCCATGCTCGGGTGCTGCTAACCTAGTCTCCATGATTAGACGTCCATCCAGGGCTCATCCTATGTGCGTAAGAGCTTGTCTTAACTCCTCAAGTAGAACAGCACGCTACCAAACAAACGCCATTGACTTAAATACATTTGACCACTAACCGAATATTTACAAACAGAAGTCATGCACTGTACAAAATTTATATTTACACACATTAATTACTAGCAGGCCAAACACTGCAGTCTGTTACAGTATGTTTACAGTATGCATCACTGTTAAAAACATCTTCAGACTGTATCGATGGCTAATGACCTAATATAATGACCAAGACAATAAATACAGTCATATTGTTGTAGATTTCTATCTACATTGTTGTTTAAATTAGGCAACAGCTTCAAAGCAGACATAGAGACAGGCATTAGTCAGCCGTTCTGACTGTAATCAATAGCTGTCTGGGTAGCGATGACAGTGTACCAGGCACACATTGTTATGGTTCGTTGAGCAGGTGCCGAATGAAGGTTACAGTCGAGGAGGGTGTGACATTTCTGTCGCATGTGTAGTGCAATGTTAACGCTCTGAACTGAGGGTGAGCGCATCAAATCCTTACCTATTTGCTGGATTTACAAAAAGGTACTTGGGATACGGTAGGTGTTAAATAGATTATACATTTTTCAGTTGCATATTTATAATAACATATAATAAACACATTTAATTCAGCTACATAGAGGAATATTCTATAAAAGTTTGAATTAAAAAAAGTTTTGAATCTCAAAAAGAATTTTACAGACATTACAACAAAATGACAGTCTTTACTTTTTCAAGGAAAAAATCTTGAGAACATATTTTTTAATCACGTACTGTTTGCACAGTCACACTCATAAAATGTTTAAATGAGAGAAATCTGTTCTCCAGTGTGTTCATGCGTGCAGAGGGGAATCCAAAAGCTGTTAGATTGAAGAAAGAAAAATCCTTTGTGTCTGAAGTGAGAGCCACAGGGGGGAACGAAGCAGACAGTCTGGACACCAGGAAACCAGGAATATATTCTCAATGTTCGAGTACAGAGCAGCCCGTTGTGTACACTGTACAGCCAAACATGCAGACTGCTACAGTAGCTTGCATTAACTAATCCTTATGGTTCTTAACATACTCCTACATTATATATCAGCATGCCAGTATTACAAAGCCAACCCAAAACCTTCCAACCCAAACAAATAGTAAATATTAAAAATCAGGCAGAAATAAAGACAACCCCAACTGTACAACTGTAACATTTGATTTATATTTAGGTTAGTGCTTACTGGATGTGCTGAAACTGAGTCTTTCTTATTTGGAAGACAATACTGTATTCAACCACACATTTATAAACAAAACACACATTTCATTGTGTAAAATGGTTATAATGCACAGATAGAGTCATAGACCGCACAGCCTCCCTTGAATTACTTAAAAGAATTCATCGAATCAAAGGATACTCTGCCTTTTCCTGGGCTTAAGAAATCTTAAAGATGGTAAGATATTAAAAAAAGGTAAAGAGAGTGAGTAATGGTGACTGAGAGAGTAATGGTGAAGATGAAGAAGGGAGAGAGGAAGAGGAGGCTGAGGTGCTGTTTGTTTAACACATGGTATCACTCACTTGTTGGAGAGAGGCATTGATAAGGGTGGTTGTGTGCTGGACTGCACCTATGATCTCTGATATTACACAACTGTGTCTGACTCATTGTGTTGCCTCGAATGTGTGTATGTATGTGTGTGTGACACCACAGAACAGTACCACAGCTCTGTTAAAAAATACTAAGGATATCAAAGATATATATTCTCATATAGCTGCTGTAAAGCTCCTGTGAACAGGGACAAAAATGAACTCTGGTTTTAGGCCTATAGCCCCAAATGTTATTTTATTCCCCAAAAATCCCTTTCGCTGCCACCCAGCCTATAGTGGACAAACAGGGTCCACACCTGCAAACAGTAATTCATTTAGCGGGACTGAAAAGATGTTCAGGCTAGAACTGAACTAGATTAATTTAGCCAGGTTTCAGTATAAATGCAGAATAAATGAAGCATGAGCTCAGCTGCTGATGTTTGCGTTGGCTGGTCACACCTCTGCCTGTGGAAGGATGTTTGGAGGAGCTGTGACTGTGTACTGACCCCTGAGACTGAGAAACACAGAGCAGATGGGGACTCAGGGGCTGACAGAGAGAGCCGGACTGGCCCATACAGCCTCACTGTAGGAGCCCACAAGGCCCCTACAATTAACTCTTAAGTTCTCCTCTAGCCTCTCTCTCTACTCTTACCAACATTGTGTTATCTGTGCTTCACTGTCCAGCGTCCACTTTCAAGTGTTAAATGAAAGTGGCCTGATATAGGATGTGATGACAGCTAATTGTTTATGACTACTTCCAAGAACTGTTATTTTAATACAAATCTCGTGAGAAATTGGTGAAAGAAATCACTTGAAAGATTTGCAATCAAATGTGTACAATGCACAAATCGTTTTATCAAACAATATTATTGTCTTGTAAAATGTAATATCCAAACATATGCAAAATAAAATACATTTACTCGAGAATCAAAGTGACTTTTAATAACATTAAGGCATGTTTTAGGCCCATTTTTGTCTTGCTCTAACCATAAATCTTACTAAATTTAGTAATGTTTATGCTTCAAACAAGAAGAGAAAACTACAACCGGGGTAAGAAAAATAAACCTAATTCAGACCTAGTTATGTTAACATTAACATCTAAAGTAAATGCATGTTATATTAAGGATGCTTAAGACATATTTACTGGAAAACAAAATCAAAATTCTGACTAGGAAAGTGATTTTTTTGCAGCATGCATGCTATGCATTGAAATTGCATCTTTGTTGATAACACGCACAGGCTAAAATAATGATGACGATTCTTGAACGAACGCAGCAGCCTGGTGCATCCCTGTGTGATTGATTAATGAACAATGTCCCACTGCCAGTCCATCTGTACACACAAACACAGACTCATTTTTATGTGATCTTTATACATACACCAACCATCTGTCCATCATCTACAACACATTTCCATCTGCTTTCACCCCTCTAGATCTGCTTAATGTGCAAGAGTGCCATTTGATGTCTAGGAAAGCTTCGTATTCATTTGTACAACTGAATGACTTCACGCTCTCTCTGTGTATTTCAGCTGGCTATAAACTCAAGTGTGTTGTGGCCAGAGAGTTATTCCTGACACGTCTTTCTAATGTGAATCACTGATGGCTCTTTAATATGTCCTGTCACTAAGACCGTTCCAGAAAGCTTCTGAATCTTCTGAAGGAAGGAAGGACAGTGTCAGCAGGTGTCTGCACACAACAGACAGTTACCATGATTGATTATTCTAAGTCTAACAGAAGTATCTGGCAAAAACATCATATTTCAATCACTTCATTAGATGAAAACAGGACTGATGTAGCATCATCTTTGTTCAAAGGATTGTTACTGGTTATGTTATTATTATGTTTATACATTTAGGTTGAACTATCCCTTTAAGGCAGTAATACAGACAGAGTACGGGAGAGGTTTTAGCATATGGTGTTCTGTTAGCACATTAATCTGCAGAAAACACAAAACATTAATATGCAGAGAGAGAGAGAATGAATAAAACAAGTACAATCTATACATAATTAAAGGTGATATTTCTCATCACAACACGATTCAAGTTAAACAAACAGAACAGGGTGCACGGTCACCTTCCATCACAGATGATCAACAGCGAGCCACATTTGTTCCAACACTCCAGCGTCTGTTTTTCCCTGTTCCAAAATCAGCTTATGGATTACAGGGAAAGCCGTGCACTGATGCAAAGCCACTGTGCCAAAACACTGTGTGTGAATTACACACGCTGAAGGCCTGTGTAACGCTAACTGGGATAATTACATCACTCTGCATGCATCTTAATATATGCAAAAGACAGAAGTTCCTCTGTGTGACTGTGTGTGTTTCCTGATGGAGCGAGGCTTTATGTAAGAGGATAAGAGACGGTGAGGGGGTGCAGTGAGGTTACACCCATGTGTTTTCTCCAATCTGCTTTACTCGCACGTCTACACTACTGTGTCAAAGTGAGATTTTGAGTGAGTGTGTCTGTATGTACAAATTTGACCATACTTCTGAAGGCTTCACAAGTACTTTTGAGGACTTTGAGTGGGTGACAGCTGAAAGTGTGTATAAGAGTAAAAAAGTGTTTTTTTAATCTTGTTCCTTAACCCCTCATCTTGACGCATCGAATCTAAATTAAACACTAATAACACATGTAAGGGATAATGTACAGTCAGTCAGTTGTTAAATAAACCACAAAAAGGAGACCAGAACCCAGAGGTGGAGCAACACACACAAGAAATGACTGAGTGCATCTTTCAGGTTTGGATGATAATCAAATGTTAACATTGGCATGTAGAAAGGGAGGTTACTCTCAGAAAAAGTAAATAAGGTAGTAAGTGAGGTTATGTGTCTGTGTGTTAAATAAAATGAACTGTCAGATTTAACCCATTCACTCCCAGACTCTCAAACCTCCTATAGCAACATGACTTTTATTGTCTTCTCTAGTGGTTTGAGACACCAGTATAGTATAGACAGGTGACATTTATATCAAAATGTGTCTTTGAATACAACAGCTGAGAATGAAGTTTTGTTCTTTAACTACTAGGACAATGACGCACGTCAAACTCTCTGTCGTTCGTCTTATCTACATGATGACAATTAGAAACTGGATAAGGACACAACGTGATGGATCATCTTCCGGCTGTGATGAATTTCATGTTACCCAGGAAACACTGAGCAATCAATAAATCAATGTCTCTGACGAAGTGCTTTGAGAGACTAAAAAGGAAATGATGCTGGAAATAACCTGCAGGAGCCTTGGTGAGAAATTGTGACACATTCGGCGGAAATAATAATAATTTTTTCTATTATGCAGATGTGACATCAGTGCAGAGCTATTTTTACTTCTGATTATATTCCTGAACTGTTAAGCAGATGTAAAGTATTTTATTATTATTGATTATTCTGGAAAATCATCTTAATTATGTCAGTAAAATCACATTCAGGATAACATTGCTTTGGTGTGATTGGTTTATTGGCAGTGAACCAGAGGACTGGGACAGTGTGAAGATGTGCAGAAGGACAGAAGTGTCTAATCTGTTTCCTCTCAGACTTAATCTGGTTCTGAAATCTTTATGTCAAAATGAGACACAGAAAGACAGCATTTAAAACCACAGAAAAATGTACAAATTATTTAATCAAAATACTAACATTCTCAGAAGTGACATTTTTTCTGGTGATGTCACTAAGCCAACACAGGCTATTGGAAAATGTTAACCAAGAGTCATAAAGCTGCTTAGTCATTGCTTTAGCAAATTGTTTTTACCTGGTTCTAATCTGGTCAGCAATAAAATCAATCAATAGAGAAAACTTAAGCTACATTTGGTCTCATTTCACTCAGAATACCTCACATTACTGAAGTAAAACTGAGGAACTCAGCCTGATCTGAATGCAGTAACAGTTACGAGTGAAAACATACCAGCCCTCACAGAACACAACCTGTCCTGGTGCTGAAAGCTGGAACATGAAAGATGTTGCGGCTTCCTGCGTTTTCAGAGGCTGTGAGATCCTGAATGCCGGTGATGGAGACATTGTTCTTGTTGCCGCGGTAACAGGGCAGCTTTTGAAAAGAGGACTGACAGCTAACTCAATGCAGGCATAGCCATGGGCTGCAGGTCGCTTTGCAACCGGCCCTGAAGCAGGGAGAGAACTGGCATGGCCCTGGGTTTCCTTCCAACACACAGAGTTATAAAGTTATAAAGTATTTAGTTATAAAGACAAGCTCGCTAAAACTACATTTTGATCTGTTTTTTGACCTTACAGTAGTTCCACGTCACTCAGACTTTCAGTTCTTTCAGGAAAACGAACCAAAACTATTGATGACTACAAATCTTTTGTCCAATCAAATCAAGAATGACAATGTTTCTTTCTCTAACATCAGTAATAGACCGTTGACATATTCAGTTTTGGTAGTAAATGTAGTGACACAGCAAAGAATATGGGTTCTTTAAAAATATAAAAATATATTTGACAAATATTTTAGTTGTAATCCATTTACAAATAAGGCTCTCAGCCAATCAAATAACATCACAGTTTAACAAAGCTGGTGAACGTCCTCTGACCGCAAACGTTTCATGTGGATGATGAGGCGGGGGTAATAATTCAGAGCTGCGGGTGACTGTGGTGAGGTGGGGTGCAGAGCGTGCCCCTCCCTCTCTGAACGTGCTTCTTGATTCACATGCCTCCGTTCTGCTGCTGAGGCTGTTCTCATGAATTAATGAGGCTTGCAGTGCAGCAGTGAGTCCTGCCACAGCCTGACAGCAGATCAGCTGCTATACATTTAGCCCTACATTTTAATTAGCAAACTCTGCTCCCTTACTGCCTTAACATCATACCTGTTTTTGGATGGGCTGAATTGCCATAGCCTCATTTTTATCATGAAATACACTTTGTGGTTAAAGATGTTAAATGTACGGAAAGGCAGGGAAGATAATATCCCGTGTTGGCCGTTTCCTGCGCTACTTTGGTGCCAGTGGGATACTGCGTGTTTATGATGGTCCCACCCCAAACTCAGAAAACAAATACAAAAAGCTAAACTGTCTCTGCATATAAAGCTGGGATAGGAGAAAGCATTTGAATACATAAAAAATGACACTGCAACTTCACCCCTTATCAAAACGTAAGGAAGGAGCTACAGATGAAGTGTAACAGGAAAGTGGCTGCAGTGCTTATCTTACTTGTCACATCACTATTAAACTTTAATGTAATCAGGATGGAGAGAACGGCAGTGAATGGCCTTCAACACAGACATGACCCTGTGTCTCCACTTTCACTCTCTGGTCCTCTCTAATGCTGCTTATGTCCAATATCTCGCCTGAATATTAGACCAAGGTTGTTCTGACCCTGAGCTACTCATACCGATAACAGCAATGCGCTACTTCACTGTAAGAACTGTATGGGTGGCTAACATTAAAGTATGTCACATTTGAAACTAAAAGCATACAGTTCAGTGTGAGAAAGGACGAGACAATTGTTCAAAAGAGAAGAGGACAGAGGACAGGTAAAGTCGTAACAGTCAAAATGAGAGTGTGAAATGCATCATGGGAAATTGCAGCACTGCAGTGGTAACTGCGGTTGCCCCTCCTCCTACTGCGTTAAACACACACACATTCACAAGGAGAAATATCATAGAAGGAGGGGACTCAGAGACACAACAAGCATGCTCAGCACGTTTGACAGAAACGCTCAGAATCCCACATGCACCGTAGTGGTACGTCATTCATAACTCAGGGCAGTCAACATGAAACTACTTTTCTGCCCATTTAACAAATAGAGCAATCAGAAATAAAAATGAACAGAGAGCCTCTAGCTTGTTTCAAAACCTAATCAGCTAGAAGCATTTAAGGAACCATGGGCCTGTTTTTGACAGCTCAAAAAGCTGGTCCAAGAGAAAAGACTAAGATAAAGCTAAGATAACATTCAATTTTGAATAAATTCTATGGCAACATCACATCTATTTTTCATGAATCCCAAAATCCATGTTAAAAAAATCCATTTAAGATAGTAGGTGGATTAAAGAGATGTCAACTAAAATCTGTGTTTTTGTCTCTTTTGTTTGCCTCTCCTAAATACAGTTGTTTAGGTACTGGAGTTGCTGCTTATAAAGAAGGCTCCAGATCAGACTCACTTAATGTTAACGGCAATGAGGATAATGTCTTAACATATTCCTGTAGCTCAACTGATACAGCATTATGTTAGCACTGCAAAGGTTATGGATTCGATTCCCAGGCAACACAATACTGATAAATAAAATGTATACCATGAATGCACTGTATGTTTTTTTGGATAAAAGTGTCTGCCCAATGCATGTAAATGCAATGCTAGTTCACACTGCTCTAGTTAACTCCAGCAGTTATTAAGTTATGTTGGACGTGCGTGTTAATCTTGTTCATGTTTGTTGGAGCAGTGTGAACTAGCCTTAAAGACATCTGCCTACCTATAGCAGTAGAGCAGCTCACTAGGTTTTGGATCAGAGCTTCTTTAGGTGAGAAATGTGAAGTCATTCACATACAGACACTAGAAGAATGTACAATTTGCAAGCTGGTGAGACATACAAAATGGGAAGTGAAAGGGCACAGCTAACAATCTTCTCTCCTGCCTCTTGGCAGCCAAGATAGCTGTGGATGACCACCACCCCTCCTTCCCTTCATCTCTCTGAGCTTTTATCCAGCAGGTCTTCAGCTGAACGTACAGGTTTGAGTTCTGCTACCAAAGAGCTGAGACACAACAAGAGAGAATATTTGCATTCCAGAGAAACGCTGTAGAAACACTTTTGAAGTCCTCTGCATTTCCCATGACTCTGCGCAGGCACAGGTGTCACATGAGAGAGGCTTGATGAAGCAACACAACACAGTGCAACAGTGCAACAGTGCAACACAGTGCCAACGTGAAAATGCTTGTTGATGTGATGCTGGTGGGTGTAAATATCAGGGCATCGTGTTTCTGTGTGTTGTAGTGATGAAAGTGAAAACAGATGGAGATACTGAAGCCTCAGATTGTAATAGCAGGAGATGTGTTCACACATTCACATTTGACAACTGGAATGTAAATGCTAAACAGAAGTTAAAGGGTCTGAACACTGCCAGACTCTGAGCAGCAGGTCTGTTTAAATGACTGTGAAATTTGTTATTGGGATTGTTATAGGGCAGAATACATGATTCACATGGGCTGTGAAAATAAATCAAGGTTCACAAAACAGCCAATCAATTTTTATTTTGATAAAAAAGAGAAGGGGAGGGTCCTTCTGACAGTGATGGATTCTGGGTAATAAAGACCCTAGAAAGTAGTTAGCCAAGAAAACCTGAAGGGAATGGAGGGTGCTGATTGGGATTAGAAACATTCAGCTCTCAGGAGGAAAGTTACAGCATAAAGGAAACACATTAATCTCTGTGTTTCACCTGCTCTCTAATTCACTAATGTATCAAATATACAGAAGCAATAATAAAACATTTGAACAATGTTAGTGACCACATATATTATTTGCTGTAGGGGGAGAATATCCCTTTAGTTGTCTGTCTGTCTGTCTGTCTGTCATTTATTCTGCAGAGCTATAATCATAAATCTGTTACCTAGTGCCACCTCAAGCATGCTTAATTCTTTCCTAACTCACCAGCCTCATATGCCTCTCATGAATAAGACAGAGAAGTCACACCAGTTTCAAGCCATCACTGTTTGTGTGTTTGTGGCTCTGATCTCCTCTGTAAGTGTTCAGTCAGCACTCAGGTCATCTCCTCCGAGAACATCATTACATGTATGTGGAGTGATAATAATCTCCTCAGAGCTGGAACACTCATAGAACAATCCAGCAATTATGAGGTTTAATCACGGCTGGTCTTTTATATTTGTTTAGGTTTTAAAAAACTACTCAACCTGATCATTTTTATCAATATTAATATTTTTATTTATATTATATTTCAGTGATTCCTGAATGCAGTGGGCTGCTCTATTTTCAGACCCCAACAAACCCCAAACAGCCTTTTCATAACCTTCGAAAAACAATCATATTCAGTTTGGCATTTTCTAGGTTGGCAAGGAGACTGTATGAGCATTCAGATGTGTACAGGAGCTGAGATGCAGGACTTCACTATAATTACCCACTTTAAACAGCCCCGCTGTGGAGAGGTGAGGTATGACATCATCACTTCCTTTGTTCTCATGGCAACAATCAGACAAACTTACTGAAGCTGGGGTGGGGGGGGGAGTGAAAGAGAGGGATAGAAATAGGAGAGGTTAGACATTTTATGTCCTCCCGAAGCTTATGATGTGAACTAAAAGTGACACATCTTTCATAGGCAACATACTCGAGCAAGCCAATAGCTCTCGTGTCTGCATTAGTTTTCCTAATAACAGAACAAAACAGAATCAGGCAGCATCACATGAGAGTGCTGTTGTACTGTCTGTTGTCCACAATATTTCCTTAAACAAGAAATACATTTTAGTAACTTGTACATTAGACACAAATGATCCAATTTATGTTTGTTTTTGCCAATGAAAGCAGTTCCAAAAGAAGGCAGAGCATGATCTACTGAGAAGCAGAGCAAAATAAAAAGCAAAAATGTCAGAACTATTATACTGACAGATCAGCAATTTTTCATCAATTATAGGTGACATAATTATAGGTGATTTATAATCATAAATAAACTTTCTAAAGTAAAACATTATGAGCATTTGTGTGTGTATGTACTGTAGACTGTAAAGCTGGAGGTCTTAATGCCGGAGTGAAACACATAAGCACAGCGTCTCAGCTGAGCTGTCACACAGCATCATGTGGATTACTACACACGTGACCGGCAGACGACGGCAGACCCAGCCAGCCCATTCAATCTAACATGATGATATTTCCCATCCAGCAGCAAAACAAGAGCCGTGTGTTCGAGTACGGTCGTTTCCAGAGGATGTATGTCTGATATAAGTGTCAATCTCACAGCACAGCCCAAGAACAAACTGTGACGTCGCATGATGTGTGTGTGCATGTTTTGTCAGTGGAGAAGGGACTATGTGTGTGTATTATATAATACAGAGTGTGCACTGCAGACTCTGTCCCATCTGCAGCTGAGAGCTGTTTTCAGTGAGTCAGCAAAGAGCTCTTTACATTAAGCAGAACATCTACAGCATTAAACAACACACAGAATAGACTCAGGGAAATGAGATACATTACCGCAAAACCCTTCACAAGCACTAAACATAATCCCTCTCAAGCGTAATTTATAAAAGACAGAAAATCATACTCAGATTTGCTCTTAAGAGCCATTATAAGAGGCTCTTACAAGTACTTAATGAGCTGGTTAAGAGACCATCAGCTTTACCGGTTACACAGAGCCTTAATTAACCCCACCTTAAACAAATACTCTGACATGAACACAAGCTCCGTTTCTGTAAACATGTCTTTGGTTTGAATGCTACAGATACATATATATATAACAGAAAATACTTACCTCAGTCGGTTTCCCTATAAAAGCACTTACAATGGAAGTCTATGAGGTAAGTCTAATTATTTGGTCTATTCCTGACTTCCATATGTTGTGAAATAAATGTTATTAATACCTCCATCCTCACTCCCTCCAACTGCCATTGGTCAGACAAACAGATAATTCTGCCCCAAGCAGCACAGAATTATGGATCCAGATCACTACCATTAATCATACATTTACAAAATATAATTCATAAATGCACAGCACGATTCACAAAATGTACAAAATCAGATTCGTAAATTCGAAACATGATTCATAAATGCACAAAATCAGAATTCAAGAAACCATGTACTGTATTTGACCTGCAGTATTCCTTTAAGATCTCAGCACCCACACACTGTACAAGCTGTGTGTACCTTGCCACAGAAATGTGTGTGCGTGTGTTCCAATAATCTTAGCAATCAACATATATATATATATAGCCTTTAAATACAGCCTACAGAGTTAAGTGGAGAACCCAGGAGTGTGCTCAGTGATGCAGTGCCTGAGCTGAATACGCTGTTGTTTGGGGCAGTGAGTGAAGGGCAGCTCCTCACTCACTGATGGGCCTCTCACCGCAGGAGGGACAGCAGCCTAGATTTATTATTCAGGATAATTGAGTTTATATGAAAGCTGATGCTGACCGAAATTCATCTGACTGGTTAAAATTTAAACAGCATCTACCATTGCCAGCTTCTCTGACCACAGCAGGCAGGGAGCAGAGGCGAAGCAGTCCGTCTTTACTGGCCTCTGAATGGAGGACTTGGAAAATTGGTTGTGCCAAGCTGTTGTGAACAATAGCGGCCGCCATTTTGGGTGCTGGCATTCTGCCATGGCTGCACAATTGTTTTCCAATACTACAATATGTCTTGCACTAGCTCTTCTTATCCTCGTTTATTTGTTACTTATTTTAAAAACTGTATAATCATGATTTGGTTTCTTCATCTATAGTCTCCTCTGTGCTCTGATGCAAATTTTCCCCTATTAAACCAGCTATGGGACTGTGATGTGTGTGAGCTGTCGGTCCATTCCTGTGCAGTTTACAGAAGTGTTTGACTCTGAGTCAGCCATTGTGATCCTGCAAACACCCTTATGTCTAAAACCAGGGACAGAGAACCTGCAATCTCTCATTGGTTCAAACATCATCTGCCCCTTAAAGTGATGCTGTTGGATTGGTCAATAGATAACAGGTGGTGTCTGATTGCTGGACACAAGTGTCACTCAAATAGAAAGCAAGGCTGTTTTAAGGCAGATCAGCTGTAATGGATATCTTTAATCTACCTGACTGGCATGTGTCATCAAGAAACAGCCAAGTGGACCTTCAGCTTAATATCACTGTGAATTCAGTCACTCATGGTGATCTGTATGGAAACAATTTTTTATGCAAATCAGCCTGCGTATGCGTCAGTATTATCAAAGTAAACCGCAAGATTGGTGTCTTGTCGTAGAGTCAGACAGACAACTGTGAACTACACACGCTTGCTATCTAGAAGAGCATGCATATTTGAAATCAGCCTGACGGAGCAAAGCTGCATGATGCACTTAGAGTATATAGACATCAGAAATGCAGCCTGCCTCATCCAACACTACAGAAATGTCAACTGTAAAATGAAATATGAGCTGTGCTTGCAATCTGCATGTAAAATAATTTTCCAAATAAGTTTGGAACACAAAGATTTTAAATAAATCTGAATCATTTTTAGCCTCACTAAATAGCTCTGATGTGGCCTCTTCACAGAGCTTCAGCAAGCTTACTGAGGAGGAAAAGAGCGGATTAAATGCTCTCAAGAGCGATGCAAATGAGACACTTGACAAGGGAAAATGGGTGATTTTGACAGCTCACAGTCAGAAGGGTTTGACACACAACATGCATGATGGGATTTTGTTTTGTATACTGGCTGTTAGTCTCCTTGAACAAAAAATGTTCTCATTTATTATTCCACTAGTTCACACAAGCAAAATCACCAAAGTTGGTCTGATACGTTTCTTTGTTCCTCTCTCTTCGAGAAATCTCCACCAGGCTTCTAAACTAGGTTCATTTCATTGGTTCATTAGCTTCATAACCACGCTGGCTGACCAACATTTCTGCTGGTAAATAGCATGGCTATGGATAAACTAGCCCAAAACAAGCATGCAAATGCATTCTGTTGCCAGCTGACATTTTCCAGTTACGTCCATCAATATTTCGTCCATCTTTTGTATCTGTGACAATTAGGGAGATAAAGGTGAGAAAATGCAAATAGTCACACACACACATTCTGCTGCTGTCTGTCTGTGACATCAGCACTCCCCGTCTTTGTCTCACCCTGTCAAAATGTGATGGCTGAACTCTGTGAACTGCTGGAGAAAAAGAAACCAGTCCACAGCCTCGAGTTAAAAAAACCTGCCATCATGAATATTCATCAGCTGCCGTCTGGAGCTTCGTTCGAAGACTCCTTCTCTCTTTCTCACATCCACATTTTATTTTGAATCAAAGCAAGATCATTAGATGAGATACGCATAAGATTGTTCAGTGTTGATGTCAGGTTTAAATTTAGGTACACTGATGTGCCTGTTTATCTTTAGGTTTAAGATTTTTTAAAGGTTTACCCTTTCTGCAGTGAAGGTGGAGGCTGTGTACTCTGTGTATCACAAGAATAGGATGTTGTCAAACTGAGCAGTGCATCAGAGATCTGCGCCATTCTGGATACGGGAGAAAAACGGTGACCTACAATATGTATCAGTTTGACAAAGTCACAAATTAAAGCTGCACAGACAGCAAACAACTACAGTAAGCCACACACTCTATTCAGATCCCAGATCAGCTCAGTTTCAAGTTTAAGCAAAGCTTGATATTGTATCAAAACTTAATGTCATGTTTAAGGCTATTGTGCTTTGTATTCTGAGCAGAATTCCCACAACTGCAGAACATAAGAGCAAACGCTTACGTCCATACAATAAACCCTTCACACATTCAGTAACACTGAACATCACAAAGGCAACAGCCTCACATTTAAGGAACCGGCAGCCTTGACCATTACCAGACGACCCCTAAAAAACAGTCAGACCATTCAGAAAAGACCGAAGTCAGGTCCACCCTAAACAAGGAGCAAATTTACCAAACCTGCCAACATAATCATTTATGATGCACAAGTGGGGAAAGTATTTTCTGCTGGCTATTTGCAAACGCAAACCGCATGCACTCAAATCAATTAAACCATTAAACCAAATGGAGTATAAAAGTGTCAGCGCTCCATCATGGTATGTTGAGAGCGAAATAAACCAACATGAGCAGACAGAGAGCAAGAAAGACTCTGAGCCTCAGTTACTTCATGTTATATTGCCCATCAGTGTCATGTGACACTTTTGATACGAGCATGTGAGTCTTTCTCCACATTGTTGTCCATCAAGGACAAGAAATGAGAGATCACGTGATCACTGCAAGCAAAGCCTGGATGTTGTGGAGGTGATGCGGCTCCCAATAGAATGAATGGACCCAAATAGCAGCCAATCAGGACGCGCTCCGCGGCGCTATAAAAGCGCATAAAGCGCTCATTTCTGGACACCGTTATCAGTCTCTGTCTGACTCCAGGAGGAATTAAAGCCTTTATAAAGTCAGTGTAAGGTATGGCTTTTAAACTCACTTTTATTTCACGTCCATTTTGCGTTGGGAAGATGATGTCGCGTGAACGCACTGAGAAAACATTGAGATTGCGTCGAATAATGTTAATAAGTGAGACGATATAGCGTCGATATCACGCACATATCGCGGTTTATTCGGTGGTGCAAACGGGCATTGCACAACAAATTCGTCTTACGTTTGTCTAAACGATGATTGCGATTGTGCGGCATTTTAACGCTATTGTAACGCTATTGTAACGCTTTAATACGTTTTGTCCCGAACAGCAGCGACCTTCATCTGCGAGGTCTTCAGTCCTGCGCATTAAATCAATCAAACGATGCATGATGCGTTTATTACATCGAGATCCGCGCGACGCGTTCATTATACACAGACGCGTCGACGCGCTCTCGACATTCCGTCATATTACAGGCGGCGTGACGCCGGACGACGCGCGTCGCCATCGCCCGTTTGCTGGCGTCGCCGGTTACACATTATAACGCGCTGCAGAAAACGCTCCTGAATGCGCTGACGTCACACTCGTGAACCGGATCGCGGATTCGGAGTGAGTGTGACCTCTCGTTTCCGCACCTCTCCAGCAGGTGAACGCAATCATGCCCTTCGGTAACACTCACAACCTGCTGAAGATGAACTACCCCGCGGAGCAGGAGTACCCCGACCTCAGCAAACACAACAACCATATGGCGAAGGTGCTGACCCCGGAGATGTACGCCAACCTGCGGGACAAACAGACCCCCAGCGGGTTCACCCTGGATGACGTCATTCAGACCGGGGTGGATAACCCAGGTAAATGCCCCTGCTTACAAACCCTGCTCCGGCCGAAGTGCACATTCAGTTCGGTTTACTTGCGTGTTGCTTTCCACAATGCATGTTGTTCCGGAGTCATAGTGCCCATCAACAAACCAGATGCATGCATGCATGCTTTGACTTTGCATGTGTTGTGAAGGCAAATGTCGACAGCCGCATGTAAAGCAGTCTTGGGTCTGATGCATCTGGTCAAGCAGTGATTCTCGTTGTGCTCGGGTTCTACTGTAGCATGATTTGTGACCTCTGTGCTGTTCTGACTGGTTGTACTGTAGTCTTGGTCGTATGCCAGTGTACTTCAATAATGCACAGTGTGTGAACTCTGCAGACTTGAGATTTCGGGGGAAGTGATCGAGCTACAGTTATTTTTGTAAAGTGAGCAACAAAGGGAGATTGTCTTTGAATTAATTGTTATTGCTGCAACAATGAGAATGCAGCCAGTTATTATCTGTGCCGACATGCTGCCCATTATGCGCTTTTTGCTGTTGAGTCATCCCAACAATTTTAAGAAATTCCAAACCCAATAATATTCTTGGTATAAATGTCACAAGCACAAAGTTTTAGTTTGGTTTGGCATAAATGCTCCTGTATTCTAGGACATCCGTTCATCATGACAGTCGGCTGTGTTGCTGGAGATGAGGAGACGTATGACGTGTTCAGAGATCTTCTGGACCCTGTTATAGAGGACCGCCATGGTGGATATAAACCCACAGACACGCACAAGACTGACCTGAACCCAGACAACCTTCAGGTATGCCGTATCTTTCTGTGTTCTGTGCATGTTGGGTCTGAATGGTCAGCTGTTAATGTTGTATTTCAACAGGGTGGAGATGACCTTGACCCCAACTATGTTCTGAGCTCCAGAGTGCGAACCGGCAGGAGCATCCGTGGTTTCTGCCTTCCTCCCCACTGCAGCCGTGGGGAGAGACGTGGCATTGAAAGCCTGTCTGTTGAGGGTGAGCTCATCTAGGGTGTTGTCACTTAGGATATACATGGTGTTGGTATTAGTTATATGCTGGGTGGCTTTATGGCTGTTTATTGCATTTTACAGCTTTGGGAGCCCTTGATGGCGACCTGAAAGGAAAGTACTACGCCCTCAAAGACATGACGGAGGAAGAGCAGCAGCAGTTGATCGATGACCACTTCCTGTTTGACAAACCCGTGTCCCCGCTGCTGCTGGCCTCTGGGATGGCTCGTGATTGGCCAGATGCCAGAGGGATCTGGTGAGAGTGGGCTTTTGGCTTTACCATCTATGGTTATAGATGCCTGAAGTTTGATTATGGGAAATTGATTTAAGATCTCATGATGTTTTCCAGGCACAATGACAATAAGACATTCCTGGTCTGGGTAAACGAGGAAGACCACCTTCGTGTCATCTCAATGCAGAAGGGTGGAAACATGAGAGAAGTTTTCACTCGCTTCTGCACAGGCCTCACAAAGGTTAGTCGTGTTGAACTTTTGTCCCTGTCTTCTGAGGAATTATTGGGTGCTCCAGTTTTGGCACATTTTAAATCCTGGCCTGTCTTGCAGATTGAGGAATTGTTCAAAGAGAAGGGCCATGAGTTCATGTGGAACGAGCACTTGGGCTACGTTCTGACTTGCCCCTCCAACCTGGGCACAGGGTTGCGTGGTGGCGTTCATGTCAAACTGCCCAACGTCAGTAAACACGAGAAGTTTGGTGAGATCCTCAAACGACTGAGGCTCCAGAAGCGTGGAACAGGTTTGTTTAACTCATCAACTAACATTGTGTAATCTGTAAAGGATGTTATCCACCATAACCTTGATCTCTTCTCCAGGTGGAGTTGACACTGCTGCAGTAGGTGGTGTCTTTGACATCTCCAATGCAGACCGTCTGGGCTTCTCTGAGGTAGAACTAGTTCAGATGGTGGTGGATGGAGTTAAGCTGCTTATAGAGATGGAGAAACGTCTCGAGGGAGGCGAGTCAATCGATGACCTCATGCCTGAACAGAAGTGAATGCTTCATGACTCCCAGTTTAACTCCTCCCCAACCTCCACCGGTTCTCCCGTTGCTCAGTAATCTTAATTACAAGGAAAACACTCCACCCAAACAGTAGTGGCACTAAAGTTAGACGAGTCTTCCATCAGTGTGAGGATTTTGTGTTTCAAACATGCTGCAATGTTGAAGATGGATCTTAACGGCAGAAATAAAGTTCTTTGGCCCATGGAGCTTCTTGTGTGCATGTGTTATTGCTGCCTTCGGTCTTTTGAGTTTAACATTGATGGATCTGGAAAGATACTTGTTCTAGATGTCATATGTTGACACTGAGCAGGTTGTATTGTAGCTGTTAACTAAGACTTTTGTTAACATTTCTATCAACCAATCAGATTGCATGATTAGGTTTGGGGTCGGTGTTAAATTTAATCTTTTTAATTACGTTTTTTTAATCTAACCAAGTTAGAGGCTGTAATACCATTTAATACAATAAGTGCAGTCAGTGGACTTGTACTGCCCTCTGGTGGTCCTGACAGAATCTACATATAACGACTCATTCAGTATGAATGCAACTTCCACAAACGTTTGATTAAACTAACTATAGTTAAGATCACTTTAGTACTTTAATGTCCTGAGTTATTAATACACAGAGAATTAGCCACGCCCACTGTGTATTATGATTAAAAAAAAGGATTTCCATATTTACAGTGACAATTGTGTACTCTTGTCTTGGCTTCAGGTCAAATCTGAGTTATATTTGGTTATACTAACCTTCTGTGTCCTTCTGGAAAGTGAGATGGTGTTATCTGAGTGTTGGGCTGAAGGCTGTTTGGTTTGCCTTGGAAGCTCTCAAAACTTTTTCTCTTGGTCTCAACAGAATCCAATACGTTCCTTCCAGAAGGTTTCAGGGTTTATTATAATGACTTCAGACATCACATAAAAGACCATCTTATGTTTCTAATCTGACAAAATTACACAAGCAGCCTGGATTACATTTACTTATGCTTCTTGATGTGACCAAAAGACATTTGAAATAAATACAAAGAATAAAAAAAAGACAACACAAGGTGACGATTTCCTGTTGTGACTCAATTCTTTTATTGTGCACATGTACAAACACAAGGTGCGAGTCGCTGTTTCACAGAAGCCCACACAGGCAGTTTGATCTAACAGCACTGAGTCAAGCCGTCTCCTCTCTTTCCCATTCACAGTATGTACAGGGTTAAATTCCACAATAAAACTCTTTACTGCCCTGATGGCAGAATATAAAAATCATTTAACTTGACTAAAACAGGAGTGGAATGAGCAGAAATAATATAAAGCAAAATAAACATTTTAAAAATAATGTAAATATGCTTTCAAGCCTGATCGTGGACTGCTAGCTGTGAAAAGCTTTAAACTGAAGCCTGAAGTTGCGTTGAAGTTGTCCAGCCGAACCCTCTTCAGCTGACTGACTATGTAACCTGTCAGTTTCTGTAGGTAAAATACTTAATCAAATAAAGCTCCATGTTTTTGAAACACCAGCTTGGCTCTTATTACTGTAAACTCAAGAAAATCTCAATCTCTCTCGGCACACTTTACTCTCTTTGTCTGTGTAAAACACTCTTTTGCTGTAATTAAAACACTCTCTTGCTGTCTTCTGCATAAGGTTCACTGCAGTGAAAACTAAATGAAATCACACTCATAACACTCTCACTCATATGCACCTGTTATGATCCATGTCCCAGTCACAGCTCAGAATAATCAATCTATGCTGTATATTTGTGTTCTGATCTGGAACAGTTTTGTTCATGGCTCTCATACACTTTCAGGTTATACACTTTGTTTTGTAGATAAGATATAAAGTTCACACACGCATACAACTCTGTATTCTCAACTTGCATTAACACACCGGCCCTGTGGTTCCATCAGTCTAAATCATATAGAATTTCCTCATGACATAGTGCTGAATTTCTGCCTGCAAAGCATCGTGGGTAAAGCCATGCCCAGAAAATGTACGTTTTAGAAACACAAGAAAAAAAAAGTGCTTGTCAAAGTGATTGGTGCTGCAATCCCCAAGTTGTGACGTACAGATTTGATCGATTCCATGACTAGATACAATATACCATGTGTGACAGGTGGAGGGGGATATACAGAGATCTGTGGGCAGAGATGGTGGAGGCAGACCTAGAAACCTGAGGCAGCATGTTTGGCCTTTATATTGGTGTTTGAAGAAGTGTGTGTAACGTTGTTGATTGTGCCTCTGGTGGGGGTTCAGGGTTTAGCAGCTTCACCCCTTCTGTAGTCGAAGTGGCATGTAGGGGTGAAAGACAGAGCCTCTGCACCCCATGACATCAGTCCAGTCAGTCACGCAGGAAAGGGGGCTTGAGGGCTACGCCAGAGATCTCTGACGTGGTTTTATTCTGGGGTAAAGCTGAGGATAAACAAACATGTTCAGGTTTAGCAAAGAAACATAATTAGCAAACAAGCTGCATACACGCAGCAGAAGAAATCTGCAGTAAAACAGAATCCAGTTTAAAGATATAATCTAGTTTAAAGATATAATCTAGTTTAAAGATAAAACCTAGATTAAAGATAACTAAAGTTTTAAACGTAAGAGAATAGCAGAGTCCACTCCATAACTATAACAATACAGAGGAACAATAATACGCTAATATAGTTAAGGCTAATAGATACTGATATTTATAGTTATTGTCCTTGGTGTGAACAGGCCTTAATCGTTGGTTTAGTAATGCAATAATTTAACAGAGCGTGTGTTAACGTACCCCTAGCAGGTTGCGTGGCACGTAACCCTCTTTGTCGTTGAGTTTGCTCCACCACCAGTCTGTCTCTGTATCGTCTGTCCTGCGTAGGACAGTAATGGCGTCACCCTCCTGAAAAGAAAGCTCATCCGCACTCTGAGCCTCGTACTCCCACAGAGCATACACAACTCCCTTATTCATCAGCCCCATCTTCTCCTGCACACCTACAAACACACAGAGACACAGTCTAATATAGCCCTCTGTAAACTTCTCAAGTGGTACAATAGCACAAACTTCACAATACCATCTTTATCAAACCTCTTTTTAATTTTTGCATTTTTGTCATCATTCTTCAAAATAAACAACTATTTTGTTATCTTATGCGATGCTGTATTTACTCATCTGTAGACAAACTTTTTTAATTGAGACTTAATTGTATTTTTCAGGGCCACGTTACTGCATTTACATTTAAATTTACAGAGCTCTCAAATTCAATTGTGAAGTGGAAGAAGAGTAAAAGACAGAGGACGCTCTCACCATAGAGGAACTGTGAGCACTGTATGTAACCCTCCTCCATCTCTTCACATTTTTCAGCTGCCGTCTCCACATCACTGATGGTGGTTGCGAAGATAGCTGCGCCCGACTCCACCAGCAGCTTACACAAGTGCACGCTGTTACAGGAAGCAGCGCAGTGCAGAGGCGTCCTGCGCACAACACTTCACATCAGTGAGTTTGTTCACACAAGCCCTGTCATCAATCTCATTTACATGACTGACATGACTGTCTGCATAACCCATCCCTGACTCGACATGTGAATGCCGCAGTCTCCTCACCAGCCATCGCTGTCTGCTGCGTTCACATTAACCCCAAAGTCCAGCAGGAACTTGACGATGTGATGGTGCCCGGCACACACAGAGTTATGGAGGGGTGTGATGCCCTCGTCATTAGGGGTGCTGGGATTGTCAACCTACAAAATATGAGACAAACATAATCAATTAATAAATATTGGCGTAATTGATATGCTTAAAAGTTATGTTGACTAAGCCACATTATAGCACCATTTAAGCATGAAACTAAATGCTGTTTCAACATTTATACCTCATAAATTATCCTTTGAACTAGATCGAACTCTCCCTCCAGTGAGGCGTCCAGCAACAGGGCGAGCGGGTTGAACTTTACTCTGAGGCCGTGACCTGTTCGCTCTGAGTTTGGCTTCTTTAGGTTTGTCCGTTTGCCCTGTTGAGCACAAGGACACATGCTTAAAATTCAAACAACAAACATTCAGAACTGAGTGGATCAGACCAGACATGCATGGTTTGGCTTGTTTCAATGAGAAGAAACACGACAGAATAAATTAATTCAATAAATGAATTCAGATTAAATAAAATAAATAGATGAACGTGGTGTTTGTGTGACAGTATGTATCGGCAGACCCACCATGGGCTCGGAGGAGGCATCTGCTTCCTCGGGAGTGCTGGCCTCAGCTACAGGGCTCGGCAAGATGACGGAAGCTTCAGCAGAATTATTGTTGCTATCTTCTGATGGTTCTGGTCCTGGAGGGGTTAAAGTTTCAGCTGTCTGCTGCAGGGGCTCGTTATCATTGTCATCACCTTGCAAGGAACCAGCTTCTGCAACAGTGCCCTCAGGAGTCGTGGAGGACGTTTCCAAGGGTGTATTCCCATTGTCTGCATCAAAGAGGCTTTCACCTGTTGCTACAGAGGGCTGGTAAAATGGTGTACCATCTCCAGCACCATTCACCACTCCAATTCCCCCCTCTATCCCCCCAGCCAGGGTGTTGAATCGCTGATACAGAAGCTTCTGGATGTTGGGCCCATTGGGGCCCTCTGGTTCAGTAATAGAACTACGTTTTTTAAGTGGTCGCGGCGCGTTGGCCAATTTTTTGCGCAAGGCCTCCAGTTCAGCATCACTCTGGTAGCGCATAGGGGAGTGGACCATGGGTGTGAGTTTCGTGGGGCTAAGGGGTCGCGGGATGTGGTCTACATTGGATGGGGGTGGTTCAGGGACACCCATCATCTGACCCTCAAAATCCAGCTCGCTATCCAACACGTCCCCGCCAGAACCCTGCAGGACAGGAAAGGCCCCAGAGCCCCCAAACGCTAAAGGAGAGGAAGGCATGGAACTGGAAGGCAAGACTGGCTTACCATACACTGCAGAAGAAAAGAATACAAATGCTCAACACTGCACTCAAGAATAAAACATACACACATGTAATCCAAAATAAACCACACTTACAGTAGAGGCTATTCACACAGGACACATTCTTATATGCACCTGCACTCTTTATTTAACTGTTCTGTTAACAGATCTATTCAGTTTCTCCCTCTTTCAGAGAAGTCTGGCTTTTAAAAAGCCCATATTTTGCTTATTAGCAACAGTTTTGAGGTCTGCCAGAATACATTCACATGATTCATACAGGGTGGTGAAGCAGCTCCTTTCACCCTGAAATACTGCATTTCAGCCCCTTTCTCTTTAAAGCCCTCCTATCGAAATGTCCAGTCTGCTCTGATTGGTCAGCTGGACCACTCTGTTGTGATTGGTCAAACTTAAACGGCATCTTTCTGTCCTCCACTCTAGTTTTGTTTCAGGCCATAAAAGCCACTAGACAGACAATATGTAAATGTGTAACATAACGTAAATTCAGAAGTCAGAAATAATGTCAGGACTACTAATGAGTCGTTTCAGGCAGTTCAGAAAAATTCTCATGGCATGGGCTTTGTGCTTTACAATATAGTTTGTACATGTAAACAATCTGCAGAATGGACACTAAGGAAAGGTCAAACCAAAAAAGCATAACAGGTGCCCTTTTAAACAAATCCTGAGACACCTACATACCGTTTCATTCACGCCGCTGTGCTGTCATTTTGAATGCACAAACCTGTCCTGTGTGAGTGCACCCATACCATGACAAACTATGTGTAAGAGATGATTATAAATGAATATAAGAAGTCATTTGAACTGCAACATTAAACAGAGGCTGACCTGCTTTGACTGCAGGCTTGCTGTTCACAGGGTAACTCTTGGGAGCAGCTGGCTGTAGGTACATGTGGTAGATGGAGCTTGAGTTCATGCTGGCTGGGCCTTTCCTGGGTGACTGAGGCCTAGAGCCTTTGTCTGAGATGAAAGGCCTTACAGCTACAGCCAGAGGAGGGTCTGGTCTCTCCCCAGGAGGGAAAAGGGGCGGATTGGGCTGGAAGGTGGGACTGGGGGGGACAGAAATCCGCTGCTGGATCTGCTGAGAGGATGAGCCTGTGGGTGCGGGTGGGACCCGGGGCCAGGCTGGTGCAGGAGGGGGCAGGTTGTTGGGCACAGGCCGGAGAGGAAAGTCTATACGGCGGTCCAGAGAGCTAGTGGAGCCGGAGTTGGCAGATGAGAGGGGATGGCTGCTGGTATGGGCTCCGTAAGGGGGAGGCTGAGGCTTACTGAGAGCAGGAGCTGAGCCCATTTTACTGGAATCCTGAATCTAAAGGTAAAAAGATCTGATGTTAAAATAAATAGAGCAATTTATGTGTATGTGTGTATACGTTAGAGTCTGTTAAGTCGCCTTTCACACCTTTTACGATAACAAACGATAAACAGAAAGCAAATCTGAGCTGTTTGCACTGAAATGTTTCAACTGTCTGACTGCATGTAATGCTATCCAATAAACAATTATGTGCGTGATGTTACCAGTTTTTACCAGTAGCTTTTGTCTGACTTCATACCAAACACTTGCTACTTCTGTATAATGGACAGGTTATAAATAAAATCAGAAATAAGTATGCACACATCGGTTAACACTGTAGATCTACGCATCCTATAATAGGTTCCTTCAAATACAGTAGTATTAGCAGCTATTCAGCCATTATTCATTTGTCCACTGTGATCAATAAACACAGAGTAAATGCTCATTAATGGAGATTTCAATAAAATCATCAGCATTTACAAACACATTGAAAGTTCAGTATGACTGCCACAAGGGGGCAACCTGTGACCGTCACATCCAGTCGGAGACGTACCTTATCTGAAGTAGGGCCTGCCAGTGAGGCTGTTTTACTGGTTGTGTCTGTTCCAGACTCCTTCCAGTCAGGTGGCTTGACTGATGTGTTGCCCTTGTTGAGGGTGGGCCAGCCAGCATCATTCACTGGAGGGAAAGAGGAAGCATTACCACAGTGTAACAAGTGACATAACCTCAAACAAGCACAGTCTACCTATTAGGGCAGTATTATGAACTGCACTGCAAGTATATTAAACAGAGAGTGCAGAAGTGTATGCTACGCTTTCAGTAAGTATGAGTGATAAAGTAGCTTCCTGAGTTAACAAACACATGTATAACACTTTTTTATTTTCCTTAAATGGAAACATGGGCTTCTTACATCTGCAAGACAGACTTCCATCAATGTTAATATACCGCAATATAAAAATACAAGTCTATGTTATGAGAAAGGATGAACTGAAACCTGCTTAAATGAAGTGTTTAAACATACTGAAGATCTGCTAAGGGAATGAGACTAATGCAGAGAGCAGGGGCGAGGAGGCAGAGAGCCGAGTGAACCTTATCAGAGGAGAGTTTCTCATCCCAGCACACGCCTCACTCATCAGACCGCACATCCACATTCAATTAGACTGTTTCTTTCACTGTCACACACACACAAAACCACAACAGGATCAGCAGCTTGTGACTTATTTTGTACTGCAGTAAAGAACAAATTAACAGGGTTTCATTGAATTTACCAGGTTTATTCCAGGGGAAATCCAAATTAGATTTTCAATGCAGTCTCAGACTTGGACCCAATGTAAACTGCATGGATTTTAATTACCATGATACACAAACTGTGTATCACGCTAAACTGTTTCATTTTGCATTGACAATTCATTTTATGAGTGACTGTAACAAGTAACAGGGACTCTGTCACACTGCTTTGATCCTGCCCACTACACTGAATAAGGTTCAGAGGTCTTTCCTCTTGCCCTTCATCAGACACCTTCCCACTCACGAGTGGTGCCGTCCGGCCCTGCCGCAGAGCAGGAGACTGGGGGTGGAGCCCCAGGGCCTGGGCGGGGCTCTGGATGGGGCGGGGCAATCGGGTCCACTATGATGTCTAAATCAGAGACCTTCCAGGGGCCGGGGGGCTTTCTCAGGCCATCTAATTCACCCCCCCCCACAAACAAATACCACAACACCAAGTACAGGGACAGCAAAGAGAAGAAAGAGAAGAAAGAGAAGAAAGAGAGAGAGACAACACAACGCAGTGCAGAAATGACACAAGAGGTTAGAAGTGAAGAAAAGAAGAAATCAACTTTAGAAACAAGCTGAAAAGAGGAAACCCACAGCTGGAGGTGATGGGATACACGCTGTGGTGTTTTAGAAGTAACTAACCAATGACCTCCTCAAAACCTCCTAAAGCATTTCAGAAACAAATCTGGTCTAAAGCTAAAGTGAATTCATCATTTCCAATCTGATTGGCTGTCTGCTTCATTTAATAATGGAGCACCGTTTTTTTACAGTCCATCAGGAAACAAGTCAGTGCTGGGTTAGAAAATAAACCTGAGGCTCTTAGCTCAAAGTAAACTAGACATTTGTGAGTTTAACTGCATATTGTTCACTGAGTTATGCCTGTGAAATTTTATGCATGTTATTACTTTCAGACAGAAAAGTCTGTCTCAACATGATCGACTGATAGCATAAATGTTTTTCTCAATGACGCTACTGGATACAGAGTCTTAAATGAGACATTATCTTAACCTAAATAAAAAACAGAACGAAAATAAATCAAAGCAGCTTTATATTCATATACAGTACACAAATATAATGTATGTAAACTGATCCACAGTTGAGAATAAACAACAGAGATTAAACATTAAGGGAATCATTTATTTGGTAGCATTTTATTTCAAAAAAACGTGCTGAAGGACTGACCTGATTTGGATCGGCCATGGTTGGCGGGGGTGTTGACCCCCAGTGACTGAGGTTTGAGGGGCTCAGGGGGCACCACATAACCCTCCTGTCTGCCTGGCACTGGGACCTGGATGTAGGGTCCCACGGCAGCCACGCGGCCGGTATTACCTGAACCTGGCTGTGGAGATGGAGGACCATTTACTCTATTCAGCTGCAGGATGAGAAAAGAGCGGGAAATTAAAAAAGTATAGAGCTATTATTCTGAAGTATCCCCACTGAAGAATCTGTCTCTCACATATCAAGCAAACTAAGGTGTATAAATGGTTTCTGAACAAGCTGGCTAAACAAATCTGGCTAAACAAATCAAACTAATAACTGTGAGTGAGTAATGCACTCCTGGCCTTACAGGAAGGTTTTCTTTTTGACGTGCCTCAGCTTTTCTCTTGTACAGTCGATCTCTGAGCTCACTGATACGTTTGTCCATCAGCGTCACCTCCATGTTCCTCTTGTTCAACAGCTCTTTCTGCTGCTGCAGTTTGCTGTTCTGCTCCTGATTCAGCTTGTTACGGATCTGATGGAAAAACATGCCCAGGAAATGATGACACAGAACACTCAACTCTCAGATGCAGGCAAGACAGAAACACTAACATGACAATAAACAATTCAGATCTTAATCAAAACCAAAAAGAGACACATATTCAATAAGTTCAACTGCTCTTTAACACAAACATCTAATCAGCCAATCGGGCGGCAGCAATGCACTCAGCCAGAGATATTGTCAAGGGGATCTGATGATGATGATAAAACCAAGCATCAGAATGGGGAAGGTGACTTTGAATGTGGCTTGGTTGTTGGTGCCTGACGGCTGGTTTGAGTATTTTGTACAAATGTCACAAAGCTCAGGTCATGTCAGATGGATTTCTCAAACACGACAATGTTCAAACAAACTCCACCAGCCACCAGATCTCAATCCAACAGAGTCCAAATGTGCAGCCGACAAATCTGCAGAAACTGTGTGATGCTACCAGGTCAATCTGGAAAGAAATCTCTGAGGGATATTTCCAGCACCTTGCTATGGTACGAAGAATTTCAGAAGCAGTTCGTAAGGCAAAAGGGGGTTAAATCTGTTACTAACAAGGTGCAGCTAATAAGTGGTTGGTGAGTGTATAAAATTACTTAATCACCATATCATGTAATTCAGTATTGTTTCTTCACTGGTGTGTTTACCTGCAGCTCCTGGTAGAGTTTGCGGAGCTCCAGGGCAGCAGTGCCGGTGAGCTGACCCCCGAGAGTCTGCAGGCCGTTCATTTTGCCCCTCCTCAGATCCTCCAGCTGCTGGCTGAGCTGATCCACCCTCAGCACAGCCGTCTGCAGCTCTGCCTGCTTCTCCTGGAACATTCCGCTGATGTGCTCGATCTCTGCGGCTAACAGAATACACGCAGGGTTACGCACACGCAAACTCGCATGCAGACATGGGCCGGCATTTTCCCCATCACTGTACGATTACTATTTAATGTTCAATGAAAATATAATGCACAGAAAAGCT